>JAULJZ010202089.1:0-19566 GCA_032270985.1 Heliamphora pulchella
CCTAGCCGCCACTCTCTCTCTCCCTTTTGGCAATCCATATTTTGCCTTTTGGAGATAAGTGTGAGTAGAAACCAAGGTAAGAATACACGAAGATCTGGATCGGTGCTCACTCACCGGGATCGTCGCTTGCGTCGGGATATACGTGAGAAGATCGTTGGGTCGTCTTGGATCGTTCTTTGGCATCAAAAAAACTTGTTAGAGTTTCTTGAAAATATATTTAATCATAATACATTAGATTATTTTATTGTTTTTCATGAAAATCGCACAACGTTATTTTTTACTGTCACAACGTCGTTCTTCGAACTTTTTTCGCTGCGCGACTCTAACAGAGTATCCATGTGTATGACCTGGGATCCGATTACTCCTGCGGTTAGAGACCGAAAAGAATCCCTTGATGGGGTTAGTATTATCTCACGGTGGAAAATCGTAAATGAGTACGTATGAATGTGGTAAACATGATAAGTTGTGGTAACCTAGTCAGTGTGGCTCGTTTTGTAAGAGGGTTGAACCAGTTGGGTTGTGTTCCCTGTGAGGTCAAGTTGGTAGACCAGAAATGCTTGTGCTTGTTCTTGTTGACAAGGGAATTAGTGTTGAGATATAGTGTTCTTGCTATAGTGATCAGCTAAGAATCGTTAACCGTTGTGTGCAACTTATTCTATATCACGTGGATATGGTCGTACATCTAGCTCTTGGCAGAGCAGGAATTTGTCAGGACCGTGCGGCTGTTATATTCACATGGTGAGTTTCTGATAGACTTTTATGAGTCCAGATTCAGGTCCTATTTGGAGTTTTAAACTGTTCAGAGTTCTTAGGGTCGAGGAGTGGTTGTTGACTATGGTAGGTGTTGTACTTTGGCATAACTGTCGTTGTATGAAAGGTGATCCCAATAGTATGGTAAGTTATGGAGTTTAGGATATGATATTTGAGAAGCCTCGATTGCTGTGGTATGGTCAGACCGATGCTATTGTTTGGTTGGAAACGGAAGGGTCGTGATGAGTTTTGGACGAGAGAAAGTTGCTAAGTGTAAGATGCAAGTTTGGGTTGGTTACTTGTCGGACAAGTCTTGGGTTCGAATATTCTCCTGTTGTGGACTCAAGGGATTGAGGTATGTGTTATGAGTGTGTGGTTTGATGTCGGATGACAGTCATTTGTTTGCCTCGTCGGATAATGGCAATCATGTTTGATTTAAGGTTGATCTATAGTCTTGCTATCAGTGATCTGACGGCGAGACGTTGAGTTATGCAGTGATGTGTAGTGACGTGCTGTTGCACGGGAAACATGGTTGGGTTTGTATAGGTTTTGGATACGTATGAGATGTTCTGTCTGCGTGATGTGTTTGGTTAAGTGACTCGTTTGGGTCAGATGACATTATAGCTGTGATGCTGGATTGGTTTTCAATTGTGTGGAACTTTGTCTACGATAATGGTGTATCACCTAGTGTTTTTTTAGGGTGAGCATTGTGATTTGTGATGAAAGATTGGTTCGTGTTTGTGTTGTGGTTCGTGGATGGGCGTTATGTCAGCTTCGTGATGGCATTGTTAGCATTAGTAGGGAAATGATGTGGTATCAAAATCAGTGGACGTTTGGTGAGCGTCAGAACTTGAGTAAAGTTTATGCGTGCAGTATGTAACTTCATGTGATCGATGTCAAGGTTCGACATCTTGTGTTTGGACTCGCGAGGATAGTGTTTGGTGTGCATTGTGAGGTGTGATTGAGCCAGTTGTGGGCAGTTTGTGTGGAGATCAAATCTTCAAGTCATAGATACCTCGTGTGATGACAGGTTTGGGATTTCAGTTGCTGGGGCACTTGTGTTGTGATATGGTGTTGCTGGGTTTATATCAAAGGTCGTTGATGATTGCGGGTCAGTGATTGGTTTGAGTTTTAGTGCTAAATTTGGGGGACAAAATTCCTTTAAGAGGGGGAGAGTTGTGAGACACTGACTTATTTCATTTTGGAATGATTAAGTGTTCGAGTTATCTCATGAGCTCAGTAATGTTTTAAGTACACCCTTAGCGCGTGTTCGGGTCCCGTTAAGGCTTGTTTGGCTAGTGTTTGGGCTGAAAAATTTGTTTCTCGCAAAGGACCGTTTCACTTTAGCAGTCCAGTCAACTGGACTAGAGGATCTAGTCGACTGGGTCGACAGTGCGTTCCCTCAGTCGACCGAACTGAGAGGTTAGTCGACTGATTATGTCGGCAAGGCTTATTTTGGCTTTCCAATAGCGTCATCCAGTCAACTAGATTGGGGGTCCTGTCGATTGAACCGTGGATTTTAGCCCTGGTCTATAAATATCAGGCGTGTGGGATATTTTGGGATATTTCATTTCCAGATCTAGTTTCTCTCTGCCAAAACTTCTACCTTCTCTCTAGATTCTGATGGGCCCGGAGCTCAGTTTTCAGCAAACTAAAAGCAGATCCTTGATGTTGGTGGAGTGCTTCGTATTTATCTGAATAGAATTCTATTTCGTTGAGGTTCGGTTTTCAAGGCATCGAGCTTTTGGCTCAACGAGGTAGGGTTCTAGACCCTACTGTTGTTAAAGGGTGTTATATGTAATTATATGTGTTTTCACTGGGTAAAAAATACATTATATGTGATTTTCATGTTTAAACCTTATTTTTTGGGTAAAAAGTAAGTTTTAAGCCTTTCTTGGTTTTATACAAGATACGAATATGTTGATATTTGTGGTTTTCAAAAGAAAGTTTGAAAACGAAGTGTTTTGTGGGAATTGTGAAAATACGTATTTTTGGAGGTTTGGAGCTAACTTTCGGGGTTGAGTCTCAACGTTTTAACGTTTTGTTGAAAATGGTTGTTAATCTCCATGGTAGATGGATTGGATCATTTTTATACATGTTGAGGTATAATTGTTCTACTGGTTTTCGTAGTTAAGCTACAGTAGGTTTTTAAATGACATCTATAGATGTACCGTGACAATAGGTGTGTTGAGTTGGGCTTCTATTGCTCCTCGGTGGAAGTCTAAAAACCTGTGCAGCGTAGGTACTTTGTACCTTCAGGTTAATCTCCATAAATTAAGCAGTGGGTGCTCTGTACCCTCGGGTTTTGGGCCCGTAAATTGAGCAGTTATGTTGTTGTGACTCCGTATAGAACTTGTCATTACTTAGCAGGCTTTCAGTGGTTCAGGACTAGGGTAATGGACAGGAGTCTATAGTTATTACATTTGTCTGTGTGACAGAGTCGGTACATAAGATTTTATTTTATCTTATTTTCCTCGGTTGTGTGGCCCGAGTGGAAAATATTGTTTTATTACTGTTTTCCTTTAACTATGGCATGTAATCAGCATGGTAGATATGCATGGTTTTAAGGGTGAAAATGTGGGATTTTATGAAGTAAAACCTTTTTGAGGCTCGCATTGGCCTGATGGAAAACTTATGATTTTCAGGGTGGAAAAACTTTTTTGGCTCTTGTGGTTGAGTTTGTATGCTTATGATTGCATGACCTGCTTTACAGCTTTTATATTCTATTTCTGTTCGGCTTCGGCTCACGGAGTGAAATTTTGTTGTAAAACTTTTTTCAGATGGACGTGGTTCTGTAGGGTGACCTTGAGGTGCCCGGAAGTGGCTGTTTACAAGACCCTTGTTGTTTAGTCTTTGTTAGGTAGTTTATACCTTTTTGTATATATTTCATGTTGAGTTATAACATGTTGTATTGCATATTTTTTTCTTGTGGTCGTGGGCCAATGCATGCATGTTTTAATGCTTTTGAGAGAATCTTAGGTTGGTTGTTATTTTTCATATTTTCATACTACGCTTTTCGTTGCTGGGTTCAACGGTTTACAAACGGAATTTTCAAATAATTTCTTCTTTGTTTAAACTCTTGTGCTTCGAGGGTAATTTTGGAACGGTCTAAACTTCTTTTAAAAAGAAAAGATTTTCTTATCCCAAAACATGTATCTTGTTTTTAAAGGCTCGTGTGAGATCCTGTACCGCTTTAATTTTGATATATATACATGTTGACATGTTTCTTTCATGTTATGTATATCATCGATGCATGATTTATGCTTTGGAGTTGTAAAACAGCATGGGCAGATGTGTTTTACGCTTTCTTGGACCTTGTATGGCTTGTGAACGTATGGTTTTCAAAGGTAGGTTTGAAAATGGTGGTTTTTGATGAAAATCTCAACACTTGGTGCTTTGGAGGTTTTGAGCCAGCCTTTGAGGTTGAGTCTCGGTTTTTGAAACGTTTTGTTGAAAACAAGAAAAAACATTTTGAAATATTTTTGTTTGATCTCCATGTTAATGGATGGATCTATATATACATATTTGATGTATAATTGTGGAAACATTTTGGTTTTGTGGAAAGGTTTTAGGTTTTGAAATGATTCTCTAGATGTGCCGGGATAGCGGGTATTTGGCACGAGTTGCCCTCGGTAGAAGTCTGAAAACATGCGCAGAGTAGGTACCTTTGTCCTTCGGGGTAGTTCACGTAAAGAAGGTGTGTGGGTGTTTTTGTCCCTCGATTTTAGTCTGTAAAGTTAGCAGTTACGTTGTGGTCTTTCGTATATAACTTGCATTTACCTAACCAGTCCTACGATGTGTAGGGATTGGGTAAAGGGGCAGGAGTCTATAGTTGCTACCTCTGTCCCTTTGTGACGGAGTCGGTACATAGGATTCATTTAATCTTTTCTCCTCGGTGGTGTGGCCCGAGTGAAGCATACAGTTTTAATACTAATTATATTATTTTCCTCGGCTGTGTGTGTTTCGACTGGAAAATATCTTTTATCTTTCCTCGGTGTGTGTTCCGAGTGAAAAAAATAACGTTTTGGTTACAGTTTTCATTAACTGTGAAATATTATTTGTATTATTCAAATGCTTGGTTTTGTGGATAAAAAACAGTTTGGGAGGCTTATGGGAGTCTGGTAGGAAAATTTGGGGTTTTATGATGTAAAACCTTTTTAGCTTTGTGGTTGAGTTAGCTCCCACTATATGATTGCATATCTTGCTTTACAGCTTTATAGTCTGTTTCTATTGGGTTTTGGCTCATGATGTTAGATTTTGTTGTAAAATCATTTTCAGGTTTGGAGGTTGATGATCACGAGGAGTTGATCTAGTGGTGCCCGTGGTGGCGGTAGACTTTCTAGTTTTCCTTTTTATATGCCTGCTTGAAATCATGTTTTGTACGCCTTAGAGCAATATATTTATCCTTGTTGAATCTGATACTTACTGCTTATGAGATATGCATATTGGGTATTCTTCTGATTTCAACATGTGGATTTAAATTTATGAAAACTTATTTTTATAAAATTGGTGTTTGGTGGGTTTTCACGTGACCCTAGGTTTTGGAGCGTAACAGCTCGGCTTGTGAGGCTATAATCGTAGTCTTTTGGGCTACTCTTTTAAATCGAATAAACGATCGGTAGTGCATTTTAAAAAAGTTTTAGCTTCGTTTGGGCTTTTTGGTTTTCATTCCCTGTTTGGCCGGTTTTGGTGGTTGTTCAGTGACTTTTTCACGTGACCCGGAGTTTGGGGCGTGACAGAGACTCTGCCAAAATTTTTAAGTTTTAGACTTTGATTATTTAGTAAATTCTAGAAGTTATCTCTTTTACAATAAGTTAAAGAAATCAAGAGAATATCATTGAAGAAGATCTAGTTATAAGAAAAACGGGTTATCACGTGAAGTTCATGTGTCTCGGGTCGAGGGCGTGACAGTTGTTCTTCCAAAATTCTACATTCAGGACAGAACAGAACCAGTTCTAAAAAGCTTTAAGTTAGGGATATGAACGAGCTTCTAAAATTTTGCAAAAATGCATAAATACACTATAAAAGTTATTATAACTCTAGTTCAAGAATCAAAACATAATATGATGTGTAGTTATTATTACTAAAGCAAGCAAAAACTCTACAGAGATTCAAGTTAAAGTATGTGTATTCATCTCTTCGAAGTTCCATGCCATGCATGCAAACTCAAATTAAGTTAAAAGCATATGCGTGTGTGTGTGTGTGTGTTTTAAGTTCAAACCAGTTATGTGATACCAAAAAAAATCACTAAAAATGATCAAAGTAGAAGATGTGGCAAGAACGTTTTTTCAAGTACTTTAAAGAAAAACTAAGAAGATTGTAATCTTTGAAGAAAGAAAGTTAAGATGGGGATTAGGAAACAAAATTTTGGAATGTTTTCCACCTGGATTTTATGAAAAGAAGTTGAGAAGGATGGTGGTTGAAATATGGTGGTGGTAAATCTCTGATTGGAATAAATTTATATTTTATCACAAATTGTAAAGTCAAAGGCAATTGAAAAGACCAAAACTCACATTAAACTTCGATTGAATTACACTATATTTATACTGGCTAAATACACATTTAAATTCAAAAATATTATAACAATAAATACAAAATGTCTAATATAATGATATAATATCTCTCTCATAAAATATCTAATTAATGTAATTATAAATACAATATCATATCATATAATGTCTAATCTAATAAAAAATACGATATCAATATCATATAACATCTAATCTAATAATAAATACATATCATATAATATCTAATACGCCCCTTCAAACTAATGCTTTGCGAAATATGTGAGTCAATTTTTGGCGTAGAAATTGAAAGCGTTTGAAGGATAAACTTTTGGTCTAACCATCAGCAATTTGGTCTTTAGATGGTATAAAGCGAACTTGTAAGTCTTTGCGAGCCACCTTATCCCGAACAAAATGAAAATCGATTTCCACGTGTTTAGTTCGTGTATGAAAAATTGGATTGATAATCAAGTATATTGCACTGACATTATCACACCAAAGAATTGGAGTAGTCGAAAGAGGAACGTTGTAACGCCTCGGTCCCGTTTTAATATAAATCGAATATGTTTTTGAAACCAAACTGGTGTGAAAACCATTTCCTTGAAAACTATGCCTTTAAACAACCCATTTATGCCTTAAAATCTATTTATGAGAAACTTGGTTTAAAACAATTTTTGACGTCGAAACCCAGCGGAGACTGCTCGAGCGGACACCTCACCGCTCGAGCGGTGACACACCCGAGAGTTTTTACCCAAAATCTATGAAAAAGTTATATATTTTTTTTGTAACAAAATTTAAATAATTGATTTTATTAAACTTGTCTAGAGAGAATAAAATCGAGGCTTGAAAATACGTAATAGAGAACAAAATCATTCTTCATCATAAGCCAAACGTTGCTGCCAAAAATCATTCATTGAGGGATTAAAATACTCAACCCAACTAAATAGGTGCGTCCTCACATGCATGCATTACATGAACAAACGATCCTAAGGTCTTACAACACGATGTTCTGGCCCATAATTACAATATTCCAAATGCTCAAACAAAAGGGATTACATCTTTACAATTTCACTCTCCAAATCAACAACTAACAAAATGTAATCCTATCAACTATCCAAAAAGAGTCACCGACCATCAGTCTTACTCCATAGCCTTCTTTCCGCTATCACCTGAAATGTTGTTGAAAAACATGAGCCGAAACTCGTAGGAACAAGACTAACGCTGAATGAATACATGATACATGAAGATAGTTATGCAGGACATACACACAAATTTAATTGAGTTCTCATCCCTATTCCAAAGTAAATTTTCTAAGCATAACCGAGTTTGTACAAAATGAGTTGTCATATTAGGCTCCTTAATTTTCTAGAATTTAGCCCTCTCACCATTCTCGATCACCCAACAAGTTTATTGTTCCCAATCAACCCAACACATTTAACACCTTCAATTTTCAAAGTATGGTTTTATCAACCCAATAAGTTATACACACCTACACACAGTTGACATTTCTTATATTTCACCAACTCGTGATTAACAGTCATAGGTGCTGACGCCAGACGGGCATATAGACCCGTGTAACAATACAACCAACCCGGTTACACAGGCCCCATGAAGTAACGAGACGTTCTATACCCCAACAAGACTAATGTACTTTCCCGGTTCACTAGCCGGCGGGCAGAGAACCCAATCTACGCAGTTTTTCCAGTGTTTCACCGTGGAGCAACTCGTGCCCAACCTTAAACGATCACTTGGATCCCAAATCGGCCCCTTTATATATATACCAAACCACAATACACACGCGCGAGTCTAACCCCAAGGTTTCCTCTCGCCCAACCCATATCAAGTTACATTTCCATTGTTCACATATCCACTATTTTAGGACTGAAACCCGAATTAACCATCTTATGGTTTCAATTTTACAGATTCAGTGGTTTTATCCAACAAAACCCACGCCTTTGGCTTAACATCAACATATTACATGGATTTATGGAATTAAATTCATAATAGGTTATAATAATCCCCAATTTAACAGTTAATCGTGTCAATTTCACCATACCAATCCTTTAAACCCAAAACCCCTAAATTTCAAGGTTGTATCCCAAAGCTCAAACCCTAATATCTCATTTCTTTCATTTCTTACTCCAATCACATGAAGTAATAATATCAAGATAGAGATATGCTAAATCTGTCACAAACCCAAGAGCAAACCTTTATCATTACCAAGCTCAGATTTAGGGTTTCAAAAACACAAGTTTCATGCTTATGATTGTATAAAGCTTGAAAACACAACACATCTCACGTAAATATTCAAAGAGAGTTTTAGATCCTACCTTTGGGATACTAGATCTACAAAAAAAAAGCTTCACATGAGCTCCAACGATGAGGATCTCCAACCACACGGTGAGAAAATGCCCCCAAAGCTAAAATCGAGCCTCCAATGGTTGAACCACGAGGAAGAAAAGCAAAGAAACACGCTCCAAGAAACCTAACAAGCCTCCAATAACTCTCAAACCAAACCCTAACCTTCACCTTTGCTCTAGAGAGAGAGAAGAAGAGAAAGAATGAAGAACAAAGGCCCCCACATGACCCTTTAAAACAACAGGTCCGCGACAGTCCGCTCGAGCAGACCCCAACCGCTCGAGCGGTCACACCCCAGAGACTCTTTGCCGCTTGTCCTCTCGAGCGGTCAGCCTGGACTAGGATTCCAAAACGCTGAAGCTGTAACGGAACTACCCGCGTACAAAACATATTCCAACCACGTACCCGCTCAAGAATCAACTGTCATGCATAATTTATATTCCCAAACATTTCCACAAGATACAACACTTATATTTTAATTAAGTTTTCAAAATCAACTAGGGTCCGAATCGCTACAATCTCCCATACTTAGGAGATTTCGTCCTCGAAATCACGCACCCATCATGAACTAAACAACTCGGGGTAATTTCTACGAACTTCTGATTCTCGTTCCCACGTTGCTTCTTATTTACCATGGTGAAGCCATGACACCTTTACGTACCGAATAGTTCTCCCCCGCAAGACTTGTTCTTTGGTGTCAAGGATTCTCATCGATTTCTCCTCGTAGGTAACATCGTCGTCAACCCTCAACTCCGTCCAATCCAAGACATGAGATGGGTCCAGCTCATATTTACGCAGTATGGACACGTGAAAAACGTTGTGTACCGAGGCCAGCTGTGGTAGTAAGGCTAAACGGTAGGCCACTTCTCCAACTCTATCAAGAATTTCAAACGGGCCAATGAAACGCGGCGATAACTTTCCACTCTTACCAAACCTCATTAAACCTTTTCTCGGTGAAACTTTCAAGAATACGTTATCTCCCACCTCAAATGCTAACGGTCTTCTTCTTCTATCTGCATAACTCTTCTGACGGCTTTGAGCAGTTATTAAATGTTCACAGATCGTGCTAATCTTTTCTATGATCTCACGTACGAGCTCAGGCCCTAACATGGCCGTTTCACCAACATCGGTCCAACATACTGGTGGTCTGTAAGGTCTACCATACAACGCCTCATAAGGTTCCATATCGATGCTCGATTGGTAACTATTTTTGTAGGCGAATTCTACCAACGGTAGGTGGTCCTCCCATGACCCACGAAAATCCAAAACACACGCCCGCAACATATCTTCAAGTATCCTAATGGTGCGTTCTGACTGGCCATCCGTCTGGAGGTGAAAAGCAGTACTAAGAAGTAGGCTCGTTCCCATAGCTGATGCAACCTTTGCCAAAAACGTGACGTGAAATGAGGGTCTCGATCAGAAACAATAGAAATTGGTACCCCGTGGAGTCTAACAATCTCGCGTATATAGAGCTTACTTAGTTTATCAATCGAATCCGTCATGCGGATTGTTAAGAAATGTGCCGACTTAGTTAACCTGTCTACTACGACCCATATGGCCTCTTGCCCCTTCGGCGATCTCGGAAGACCCGGAACAAAGTCCATGGTGACATTTTCCCATTTCCACTCTGCAACTGGTAAGGGTTGCAACTAACCCACTGGTTTCTGATGCTCGGCTTTCACCTGTTAACATGTGAGACAATGTGAAACGAAAAGCGCGACGTCTTTTAGCATGCCCTTCCGCCAAAATTACCTACGTATGTCATCATACATTTTTGTGCTACCCGGATGCACCGCCAGGCGTGAATGATGAAACTCGCGAAGTACGTCTTCCCGAACCGTTTCTGGCACGAAGACCTTTCCCACAAACCTCAAACTTTGATCAGAGTGGATAGTCCACTCCTTGGCACCCTCGCCACCCAAAACTCGTTACCGAAACATCAAACTTTCAGCGTCTGATCGTTGTGCCTCAACAACGCGATGAACAAGGGTAAGTTGAGAAATTACCGTAAACAGAGCAACATACCCATCAAACTTTCCTAAACGAAGGTCATACTCTCCGACTTCTCCGAGCATACTCCACTCTCTAGCTACTATCCTTGCTAGCGTGCTCAAAGATTTTTGGCTGAGGGCGTCGGCTATTACATTCGCCTTGCCCGAATGATACTGGAGATCAAAATCGTAATCTCCCAAGAACTCCATTCACCTTCTCTGACGCAAATTCAGATCCTTCTGCGAAAACAAATACTTTAAGCTCTTATGGTTCGAGAATGCTTCGAAGCGCTCCCCATATAGATAGTGTCTCCAAATCTTAAAAGCAAAAACCACTGCTACGAGCTCCAAGTTATGTGTAGGATAATTCTTCTCATGAACCTTTAATTGTCTCGATTCATAGGCCACCACCTTACCTAGTTGCATCAATACGCAGCCCAACCTCTCATGTGACGCATCGCACCGAGTCCTCTCTTCAGAATAATCAGAATGGGTGTACTTGTTAATAGCGTCTTCAATGTCAAGAAGGCGAGCTCACAACTATCGTTCCATACAAACTTGACCCCCTTTCGTGTAAGCCGTGTCAGAGGCGCTACAAGCCTAGAGAAATCTTTCACAAATCGTCGGTAATATCCTGCCAATCCCAAGAAGCTCCGAATCTCAAACACACTTTTCGGTCTCTCCCACTCCATCACCGCCTTAACCTTAGATGAAGCCACCACCACTCCATCCCTTGAAACCACATGCCCCAAAAACTTTACTTTCGACAACCAAAATTCACATTTGTCATATTTAGCACATAATCGATGTTCCCGCAACAACTGTAAGGCAATTCGAAGATGTTCCTCATGCTCCTCTTTTGATGGTGAGTAGATCAAAATGTCATCCATAAATACCACCACGAATTGATCAAGATAGGGATGAAAAATGCGATTAATAAGGTCCATAAATGTTGCTGGTGTGTTGGTCAACCTGAATGACATGACTAGAAATTCAAAATGCCCATAACGCATACGAAAAGCAGTCTTCGGAATGTCTTCCTCCCTAACTTGCAACTGATGGTAACCCGATCTCAAGTCGATCTTTGAGAAACGACAAGAACCTCTCAGTTGATCAAACAAATCGTCGATACGTAGCATAGGGTATTTCTTTTTAACGGTCACTTAGATCAACTTACAATAATTTATACAAAAACGTAACGACCCATTTTTCTTCTTTGCAAATAGTGCTCGGCCTCCCCACGGAGACACACTAGGGCGGATGAACTCTTTATCCAACAACTCGCTCAGAAACACGTCTGGAAACTCACAGACAACCGGAGAAATCTCTCCCCGAGTGGAATCATTCCCACTTACCAACAAGGTAGAGAAGAAAGAGTTAAGACTATCAAAGCCCCGTGATTCACGAGGTATAGGTACTAAACCATTATCCCGGTCACCCACGAAATACAAGGAATCTCCCTCCGACGTACAAACAAACACTCGTTGCCGATCACAATCAATGTGGGTATGAAAGATTGTCAACCAATCCATCCCTAAGACAACGTCGAATAAGAACATATCAATCATGATAAAATCAAACACCAAGCGATGGTCGACAATCTCCATCTCACAAGTTCTACAAACATGCCTCAACACGGCAACCTCACCCAATGGTGTCTCTACACACAAGGCGTTATCCAACACATCTACCTCTATCCCCAATGCAGATGCGAATGAGGATGAGATAAAAGAATGCAATGCTCTGGTGTCAACAAGACCACTAGCCCAAGAATGGTACACTAAGAAGGTACCTCGTATTATCGAAGGACTAGCTGCGGTATCCAGCACGGCAGGTGCCACCGATGTGCTGGGCTCCACATGAGCATACACTCAGCCTTGGTTTCCCTAATTTTGTCCCCCACTACTCATGGCTCCAGGCTTCCTCACTGATTGAGCTGAGGTAGCACCCCCTGCTGTCCTTACTGACTGGGCTCCTGATTGTTGCTGCGACAGGCCATAACCCTGTCGTCCCTACAATATCTGCACCCGATGTGCTCCAATAGCACCTTGAATGTTCCCTCCCTGAGGGCAATCTCGTCCGATGTGACCCATCTAGCCACACTAAAAGCATGAAGGTGGGGTCCTCCCCTGAGCCTAATTTTGTGGCGGCTTTCCTTTCAGCTGATAATCCTTTTCACGGTGTCCCGACTGTCTACACTCGTAACATACTAACTCCCAACGTTCAAAACGTCCCGATGAACCCATTAACAGTGCTGGCGCCGACCGTGGCTAAAATTGCGTTCCCGTGAGATAAGGACTCGATTCCCCTAATTTCTGCCTCTTCACCTGACGTCCTTCGGACTGAACAATGAAAATCCCTTGATGCGACTTGCTCTCTCTAATTTTGCGACTCTCCGCTATTGCATTCTCTACTCTGATTACGGCTTCCACAACCTCGGTGTAGACTCGAAAACCCAACGCTGTAATCCTGTCCTTGATTGAAAGTTGAAAACCCCTTTCAAATCTCTTGTTACGCAACTCCTCCGTTGACACTATCTCTGGTGTGAATCGCGACAAATTTGCAAATTTGGCCTCATATTGGACTACAGTAAGATTTCCCTGAACAAGAGAAAAGAACTCCTCTCGATACACATCCCGTGAAGAACCTGGAAAATACTTTTTCAAAAAGACCCTAGTAAAGGCTGTCCACGTGCCATCTACGGTGGTCTTAGAAAACTTTCACCATTCTCTTGCATCTTCTCGAAGTTGAACCGTCGCCAACCTGATACATAACTCATCTTCCCTGATCTCTAGGGTATCTAAGATCATCGTGGTTACCTCCAACCACTCAGTAGCAACCTTAGGGTCTAGCTCCCCAGAGAAAGTTAGAGGATCCAACCACCAGACTTCCCTCATTGCTACAGAGGCCCTTGGTTCAGGAGTCCTCACTCCAGCTTTAGTCGCCTCAGCCATTGCTCTCATCGTCGCAAGCCACTCTTGAACAACATCAACACCGCCCACTTGTTCTTGCGGGACATGAACATCCCCTTCTTCCGGAACTTGGGCAAACGTACGGCCTCGACTACGACCTCGGCCCGTACCACGTCTCAGCATCATCTCTCTACAAATAAGAAAAACGAGGAGAGATATCAATATTAGCCCATGAAAACCCATCTCTCACAGATGACATCACTCTTCAACAAGACATCACTTCGCCCTAATCATCATATTAATACACCTTATGCAACACATAGCAAGGGAGACTAATCGGAATGACACATCAATTTCGGCTAACTCGTTCAGATTTCTAGTTAGAACGGACGTCGGCCAAATGCCTTTCTAACTCAAATCCCAAACCAGTCGACCGGCCACCTAAGGGCCAAACATATCATCCTAAAAGCCCAACCTCCATACCCAAACACCACATAGCATGCAAATGTCAAATTATACTCAAGACACTTCATGCTAGCATACCAAGTCATGAATGTCACACATCAATGCAAACTCTCATGCAATGGATCAACCACTCCCACGGTTCCTAGGTATTAGAACCTAATGCTCTGATACCATTTGTAACGCCTCAGTCCCGTTTTAATATAAATTGAATATGTTTTTGAAACTAAACCGGTGTGAAAATCCTTTCCTTGAAAACTATGCATTTAAACAACCCATTTATGCCTTAAAATCCATTTATGAGAAATTTGGTTTAAAACAATTTTTGACGTCAAAACCCAGCGGAGACCGCTCGAGCGGACACCTCACCGCTCGAGCGGTAACACACCCGAGAGTTTTTACCCAACAATAGTTAAAAACTTCTATATTTTTCGTAACAAGATTCAAATGATTGATTTTATTAAACCTGTCTAGAGAGAATAAAATTGAGGCTTGAAAATACATAATAGAGAACAAAATCATTCTTTATCATTAGCCAAACGTTGCTGCCAAAAATCATTCATTGAGGGATCAAAATACTCAACCCAACTAAATAGATGCGTCCTCACATGCATGCATCACAGGAACAAACGACCCTAAGGTCTTACAACACGATGTTCTGGCCCATAATTACAATATTCCAAATGGTCAAACAAAAGAGATTACATCTTTACAATTTCACTCTCCAAAATCAACTACTAACAAAATGTAATCCTATCAACTATCCAAAAAGAGCCACCGACCATCAGTCTTACTCCATAGCCTTCTTTCCGCTATCACCTAAAATGTTCTTGAACAACATGTGCCGAAACTCGTAGGAACAAGACTAACGTTAAATGAATGCATGACATATGAAGATAGTTATGCCGAACATACACACAAATTTAATTGAGTTCACATCCCTATTCCAATGTAAATTTTCCAAGCATAATCGGGTTTATACAAAACGAGTTATCATATTAGGATCCTTAATTTTCTAGAATTTAGCCCTCTCACCATTCTCGATCACCCAACAAGTTTATTGTTCCCAATTAACCCAACACATCTAACACCTTCAATTTTCAAATTATGGTTTTATCAACCCAATAAGTTACACACACGCGTACACACACAGTTGATATTTCTTGTATTTTACCAACTCGTGGTTAACAGGCATAGGTGCCGACACCGAACGGGCGTATAGACCTGTGTAACGTTACAACCAACCCGGCCACACAGGCCCTATGGAGTAACAAGACGTTCTAAATCCTGACACGACTAACGTCATTTCCCGGTTCACTAGCCGACGGGCAAAGAACCCAATCTGCATAGTTTTCTAGTTTTACACCGTGAAACAACTCGTACCCAACCTTAAACGATCCATTGGATCCCAAATCGGCCCCTTATATATATATATATATATATCAAATCACAATACGCATGCGCGAGTCCAACCCCAAGGGTTCCTCTCGCCCAACCCATATCAAGTTGCATTTCCATTGTTCACATATCCACTATTTTAGGACTAAAACCCGAATTAACCATCTTATGGTTTCAATTTTATAGATTCATTGGTTTTATTCAACAAAACCCACGCCTTTGGTTTAACATCAACATATTACATGGATTTATGGAATTAAATTCACAATAGGTTATAATAACCCCAAATTTAATAGTTAATCGTGTCAATTTCACCATACCAATCCTTTGAACCCAAAACTCCTAAATTTCAAGGTTATATCCCAAAACTCAAACCCTAATCTCTCATTTCTTTCATTTCTTACTCCAATCACATGAAGGAATAATATCAAGATAGAGAGTTGCTAAATCTCTCACAAACCCAAGAGCAAACCTTTATCATCACCAAGTTCAAATTTAGGGTTTCAAAAACACAAGTTTCATGCTTATGATTTCATAAAGCTAGAAAATACGACACATTTCACGTAAATATTCAAAGAGAGCCTTAGAACCAACCTTTGGGATACTAGATCCACAAAAAAAAGCTTCACACGAGCTCCAACGATGAGGATCTCCAACCGCACGGTGAGAAAACGCCCCCAAAGCTAAAATCGAGCCTCCAATGGTTGAACCACGAGGAAAAAAGGCAAAGAAACATGCCCCAAGAAACCAAACAAGCCTCCAATAACTCTCAAATCTAAACCCTAACCTTCACCTTTGCTCTAGAGAGAGAGAAGAAGAGAAAGAATGAAGAACAAAGCCCCACGGGACCCTTTAAAACAACTGGTCTGCGACAGCCGCTCGAGCGGACCCCAACCGCTCGAGCAGTCACACCCCAGAGACTCTTTGCCGCTTGTCCGCTCGAGCGGTCAAGCTTCCACTCGAGCAGTCAGCCTGGACTGGGATTCTAAAACGCTGAAGCTGCAACGGAACTACCTGTGTACAAAACATATTCCAACCACGTACCCGCTCAAGAATCAACTGTCATGCATAATTTATATTCCCCAACATTTCCACGAGATACAACACATATACTTTAATTAAGTTTTCAAAATTAACTAGGGTCCAAATCGCTACAAACGCCTAGTTCAAATAACAAAGACTAAATCTAAGACAGTTCCATTGTCGTATCTGCTAATGCTTTACATTCAGATTCTGTAAAGGATCGTGCAACTGTGCATTGCTTCTGTGAGCACCAAGAAATAAGATTGTTGCTTTGAAAAATTGTGAGCCCTCCAGTTGATAGATGATCATCAATACATTCAGCCAAATCGGCATTTGAATAGGCTTCGACGGACAAAGGCGAATATTTTGAAAAGTGGATTTCATAATGATTAGTGTGCTTGAGATATCGGAAAATACGTTTTACAACACAACAATGGATATCAGTAGGCAAATGCATAAATTGACATCCTTTGTTGACTACAAATGAAATATCGAGTCTTGCAAGGGTATGGTATTGAAAAGCACCCACCACTTGGCAATATTATGTGGGGTTCAAAAGAGAATGACCACCATATTTAGAGAGAGTAATGGTGGTGGAACTTGGGGTCAAAACTGTTTTGCAATTGCTCATGCCAACCTTGGATAGAAGATAAGTAATATAATGGCGTTGGGACAAATGCAAACCAATAAACAAAGCATGTGGTGCCTATTTCAAGCGGTAGAGAGACTGTTAAAGTTTACAGACATAGTCAGGGTAGTGGGAATAAAAAAACCCTAAGATTGTCATATAAACAGGATTGGCAAGGTATACATTAGAAAAAGAATTTTTAACATCAAGTTGATGAATTTGCCAATCAAGAGATGTAGCAATAGACAACACATTATGGATGGTTGTTGGTTTCACCACATGACTAAAAGTATTAAAATAGCCAACTCTAAATTGCTGATGAAAACCTTTAGCAATATGATAAGCTTTATACTGATCAACAGTACCATCTTATTTGTGTTTGATACGGAAATTCACTTGCACCCAACTACATTTTGAAAAAAGTTTATGTCAGGGTTGTATAATAAAAACTATGGATTTATTTTGATTTTAGTATTTAATTTAATTTTAATAAAATTATTTTTTTATTTTATGAAAATCTTAATGAACAATGTATGCAATATCATTTCTTTAATATTATGCATTATTGTCATTTATTTTGTACAGTATTTAATCTAGTGTGTAGAGTACGACTTGCACACAGAAAATCAGATTATAAGTTCTTGCAGAATATATATTTTTGTCCACAGGTTAGATAGAAATGGACAAACCATCAGTACGACTGTAGCACAAAATTTTAGTAGGCCTCTTTTGGTTACGAAAAACAGATAATAGTATTGTCTATTGTTCCGACTCGCTGTGCTAGTATACTTTATGTGTATTGAATAAGACCGCATAGGAGTAATTAATTTTATACTGACTGTCACGCGCCAAACTTCGGGTCACATGAAGATGCCACGAACATCACGAAACCGTCCTAACACAAAAAGGGATTTAAAATCAAAAGGCCAAATAAGGCTAAAACCGACATAAAACGTACTACCGATAGTTTATTTAATTTGAGAGAGTAGCCAAAAGACTACAGTCACGGTCCCACGAGCCAAACCTTTTTAAAAATAAAATATACTTTTTGGGTAAAGAAAATCAGTTAAAAAAGATGTGGAAGCTGTTCTAAATTCTCCAACGAGTACAAGAGTCTAAATAAAGTATAAATTATTTGAAAACCCTTATTTGTAACCATTGAGCCAACCAATGAAAAGCGTAATAAGAAACTATGGAAAGAACAACCAACCCATGGTTCTTTCGAAAGTATTAAAACATGCATACATTGGTCCAAGGCCATAAGAAAGGCATATGGTTTACAACATGTTATACTCAAACATGAAACATATACAAAAAGGTATAAACTACCTAACAAAGACCAAACAGCAGGGTCTCGTCAACAGCCACCTCCGGGAACCTCAAGGTCACCCTATAGGAACATCAACTCCCTTGTCAACCAGGATAAACACAAGTAGTCCTAGTCCACCAATCGGACCTCACAGGGCATACAGCTCAAAATGATACAAAACAAGCCACACTAACTAGGTTACCATGACCTATCATGTTTACCACACTCATATGTACTCTTTTATGGTCTTCCACCGTGGGATAATACTATCCCCATCATGCGATTCCTTTCGGTCCCCAACCGCGGGAGTAATCAAATCCCAGGTCACATACAAGAATACTCAACATCCAAGAAGGCACATATCTATGCACCACGCATCGAAACCATGAAGAAGAAGTAAACCCACAAATACCCGATCATAACGGTACAAGTCCCCGAGTCACAACTCCGAGAGTCACAACACGGATACCAAATCCACAGAGAATTTTGGTCTCAGTACACAACCACAACCCTGAATTGATCAAAACCCGACATATCTGCCCAACCGAGATAAAATAACTCACACCAGGCAACCGTCCACAAGGGAACCCTCTCTTCATCTAGAGAATAGAAAAGGGTCAACAAAACCCATGACCCAATCTCAACGTAATTCCAGTACTCATTAACACTTGGTCCCAAAGAACCCCGTAAACCTTACCTTGAAACCGCATCGACCACAGTCAAACAATTTTCGTCAACCACGGTCACTGCACTGGGATCACCCACTACAACAAGCTCTCAACTCTTAGGCATCATTCGCACACATACGAATATCATCAATCCACACACCTTATATAACACATCCCATGGGATTACAAGCTCATCACTAAGCGTGCACGGAGATACACACCAACCTTCCATCGCGCCAAAACCTCACTCCACAAGAATGCGCTTACTCACCTAACTCCTGCTAGGCAAATCACAACCACTTCACGGCCTCGAATCCACTGCCCAGCGCAACTCACATAGAAAGTGCACGGCACCATACACGGCTCATGACATAGCATGGCTCAAGACGTACCTAATCCATCACATGGCCAAAACTACGTACATTAACCTTACTCGAAAGGGATTATCACGATATATAGATCTATCCACCAACTGAGGCCAAACCCACATGGTTAAACCCAACTCTCCGACGAGCTCAAGAACATACCAAGCGATCGACGCTCAACCCATAACCTTACCT
>JAULJZ010202098.1:0-19564 GCA_032270985.1 Heliamphora pulchella
TAAAGATGTATTTTCTGGATCCCCGAGCATGTATTTTATTTTGGCGTTGGATATTCTCCCAACAAACAACAGAACTTTGTATGGAACACGTGGCATCATAAGAAAATTCCTAGTACTACATGGTTGTTGGAGTAACTATCATTATATTATGGGTGATCATAAGCTCTCTTATATTTATGATCTCTCGTGGTTACAAAAATTAAGAACTAAGTCAAAAGAAGTGGAACACGTGTCAAATGGTCAGAGCTTTCATCAGGAGTTGGAGCCTAAAATTTAGGAAGGACATGGCACATAGAGAGAGATCCCAAGGCAAAGCTGGAGCAAAACATGAAAAAAGAAAAAGAAAAAAAAAAGGGTGTAAGTTGTTTCTAACTACAAGTAGACCTTATTTATAAAAGGAAAAGCAACCAACGAAGCAAAGAGTTCAACACCACAACAATCAAACTCTTTATCAAAACCTCAACTTCCTTTATCATTAGATTCCAGTAAATTTATTTTATGTTCTTCCAAATTCTAAGAACACCAATGTACTCTTGTTTCAATTCATTTCAATTCAATTCTAGTTCATTTTACATTTCATTCGTTCTTGCTCATTTTATTTTATCTAGACAGTTATGAAATTTGAAGCCCTTCCACGAGGGCAAACAATGAACCAATTGGTACTTTTACCAAGTTATGCTTAAATTCTATCGTTAGATTGATTTTCAATCGTAGCACGCCTGCACACACACATACAACGTTTCTTTAATATTTGTTCTTGTCCAATCAAGGCAGAACACAATCTCAAAGTAAATATTATTTACCTTCTCAGTGTCGCTTTGTGCCAATATTTTCATACATCTCTCTCTCTCTCTCTCAATCTGCTCAGTGTTCGATCACGAGCCCACGTTTACAATTCTGCTAAACAAATTACCATATGACAAAGATCAATCATCTGTGGAATCACCAATGCATGCCTATCTCTGATCATTGAGATGATTTCCTAGGAAAAACGCTGAGTTAACACAATTGCACAAAGGACAAAGATAAATAAATTTTATTCGTACCATGTTTGGAAAATCTCGGCTATTCAGAGTTGTCAATAAAAAGTATCTTCTCGGGATGGAAAGGTCCGTGCTCGCTGTGTGAAACCTTGCCGTTCCATCTCATCTGGTCTGTGAGGCCTTTTATTTTCGCAATTGTATCGACGTGATCTCTTACTACAATGGCCCCATGTGGCCGGAGGATACGATGCATCTCAAAGAGAATGTCAAGAACATCACACCTGCATGTGACACAAGGTAATTGTCAAGTTGTAATATTGATTGGTATTGTGGTGCAATAGGAAAAGAATGGAATGTCCGAAATATTTGCACAGCACTTTGGTTAATACAGCGGCCGGTTTTGAAATATTAGCCTATTTTTGTTTTTTGTAATTTTTTAATAATTTAATTAAAAAATCTTATTTGTCAGAATCCTTGATGACGAACTGGAAAAGTACAAAAAAATTTGATCAAAAACTAAAAAAACTTCAGAATAGACAAAAATAAGTCAATAGGTGGATTTTTTTTTCTTATTTTCGTCTTTAGTGAAATTGTTTCATCTTCTGATGAAAAAAATTACTTTTATAATTTCTCTCATCGACACGAACCGAAAAATAAAAAATTTTAATCAAAACTTCTTAAAAAAATTTGAAAAAAACAAAAATAAGCCAAATAGTAAAAAAAATTAGTACAAACCAAGAGGACGAAACTTTATGGTGTGATATTTTGATTGCCTTTGAATTAGTGATTAGTTTAACATTTCATGAGCATCTCCATCAGAATCTATGTTGGCTAAAATAGCTAACTAATACAAAATTATAATGTTTCATCAGACTTTCTATTTCACTAGCTATTTTACATTCACATTTTTAGCTATAGCTAAATTTAGCTAGCCATTGCAGGTTAGCCAAGGTTAGTCAAGTTCAGTTGACCAACAGAAATATGTCACACAATTAGCCACATCATCAATCATGTGTTGATATATCTTTTAGTGTACTTTCTCTAATTAAAATAGCTAGTAGTGCTGGAGACTTGGAGTAAATGCATGAAAAAGTGACTAGCCAAAACAAAAATGATACTTTTAGTCTATTTCAAATAGTTAAATAGTTATTAGTGTCGGAGATGCTAATAGTGCAAGAGAATTACTAAAAGTGCAGATTATCGGCTGTTGGTTCTACAATGCTGTACTGGAAATACAACAGACAGACTTTTTACCTTTCTGCAATCATGCTAAAAATGAAAATGTTAGAAAAAGTTGCCAAATTCATTTCTGTAGAAGTGACAAAAAAAGGAAACTAAAGCACTGGAAAAACTAGCATAAACCTATCAATCAGACCTCCTTTCCATCGAATAAGCGAGTCACTCGACAGTACAAGTCACCGCATCCTGCAATTAGTTACGCTACTCTCGCAAGAAGGAATTTAGTATAATGAAATCACAAAGATCGTCATTTGATTATCATCTGAGAATAGAGGCCACTGACCTCAGTAATTCGATCTAAAAACGAACGAAGAACGGGGCAAGAATCTGGGTGAAGAATTATGATACCTCTATAACTAAGATGCTTGAAGCATCCAAGAGCTTTGCCTGAAATCACAAGCTTAAAACCTTGAACGAGCACCCTTGAGTGACTCACAAATTTTTCCAAACACGCTCGAAGTGTTGAACAAATTCCCCGAAAGGGGTAGTACTGGCTGGCTAAATGGTCCTACGTTGGCACAATAAGTGGCTCAAGTCACCTGAGTGATACAAGTCAAGTCCGTCCTCTCACAAAGCACCTAAAAAAAGGGAAGTCAGAAGACGTAGCATGGCAGCTAAGAATAAGGGTCTATTGGTGGATACATCGGTCGAAAATAGAAAATTAGTTTGACATATAGAGAAACAAGTGAAATACTACTAAATAACTTGGGTTTAAGCTTTTGGACCACTTTGTTAGACTCTTTATTCAAATTATTAGGCGAATAGTCCACTTTGATTGTTACAAATAATATCAAAATCAACCTGTCCTATGAAGGGCTCTACGGCGGTGTGGATAGATGAGTAAATGATTCAAAGAGGAGTAGAACCTTTGAGATTGTATATTTTGTGCGCATTAATGGAGTACTCTATATCCAGTAATGAGATGTTATCCACATCCCCAACTAGGAGAAGAACTTGAGCCACACGACGAAGACTTTGCATCTTTGAGTATGGGATATTGTGATACCCAATAAGAGGTAAAAAATTAGTTTGATTTATATATAGAGCAGCAAGTGGAAAACCACTTCTAACATGGGCGTAAACTTTTGACCCGCATTGTTAGACTATTTATTCAAATTATTAAGCCAATAGTTTACTGGGGTCATTATAGTTGGGTCTAGGAGTAACTCAACCTCATCCTCAAGTAACATGAGGGAGCGAGTTATTTGGACTCACTTGGCAGGTTGAAGTGAGACACTAGCCCAAGCTGTTGGATAAACACCAGGCAAGCTCGAATAAGGTGATAATGATTATCATATAAGTATGAGGAAGAGTATTAGATTGATTTTATTCTGATTTGATTTTATTCTATTATATCTTCCTATTGTTTATCCCTATTCGCCTATAAATAGGCCATATCTTATACAGTTTCAATAGACAGAGAATATACAGTTATTTTCTCTTCTCAATTTCTTCACACCTCTTCCCATCCGAATCATCAAGTAATTGGTATTCTGTTACGATCTCGTCCCAAGTAGACTAAAACAAGAGACTATTTATGCGTATGTAAGACACTTGGTTACCCTTCCTTTGTAAGCCGACTTTCAGAGGTGAGTTCTACTGATCATTTGGTATAAGACTAGCTACCATGCCAAGTACGGGATCAGACGAGGATGGGGTTGAATAAGTTGCTATTTCAGTGATACATGAGCGAAAATGTCAAAAGAAAATGGGCTACCATCAGATGAGTTTCGATCAAGTGGGTTGCCAAGGGACTATTCATTTGTATATAAGATAAGGAACTATTCGTTTGCGTATAAGATCTTGTGCACCCTCCCCTTGTAAGCCGATTATCAAGGGTAAGTGCTACTGCTACCTATAAGGATTTTGTATCATACTCTTACTCTAGTTTTCTTGGTGGCATCCACTCTAAATCTAGCCGCCCTTATTCTTCACCCATCGACAGTCATTGCAAATCTTTATTGAGCCATTCGCATATTCCCTCTCTCCATCCATCTTATTCTCAAAAACCCTCTACGATTTCAAAATTGTGAGAATTGAAGGAAAGTCATCTTGGCAGTCCTATAATGGCTGCTCAATCCTTGACAAGAAGAAAAATATTTGCAATATTAACATAAAAAGGACAAACACTGATTGCAAATGCAGTAGCCTACAGTCCGTGGATGCGTCACTAAATAAAGCCAATCTACTGAGCTTTTTATAGCATTTAAATGAGTTTCATTCAGTTTTCTCAAAGAATTTGGTGACTAGTACTTTTCCCCGCAAATGCTAGAAAAATTGGGGAAAAGAACTAGGGCCTCAATAAATTTTCCCTGGTGGTTGAAGCTTTTCATCTGCTTGTCAAGTCTATTAGCAACTCAAATCATAACTGAAGCAAGATGAAATCAAGAACAGTCTCTGCAATGCTTAAACAACTCTAGAAGAGCAGTTGCAATTCAGATACTTACTTGTCCTGGTACATGCTAAACAAACCATCAGCATGTATTAAATCATAAGTTCGAGGGTATGTTGAGAAGGGCTCACACCTGAAAAAGAAATCTCTATAAATCAGTTGATTTGCCGTTGGACAAAATAAAAGAAGAATCCAACATACTGAAACTAGTAATACTTCACAAATTAATAACCCATCCACAGAATCAACCACCTAATTGGATAGAAAAACTGAAACTGAATATGAACATTGAGTAACAGTCATCATCTATGTGTTACAAGAAAATGCTTAATGGACCGATGTAGGCATCACTTCATACTTTCAAGCTAGAAAAGCAATGCAAGCAACCAGAAATAACTAGAAAAAATGAAGGAAAAAAAATCCAGTTAAAGATAGTTAAAAGATATTTTTTGTTTTCTGTTAGCTCCTCTAGTTAACAGAGATATGCTGAAGCAGCAGTAATCATATCACTATGAACAGGATCTTAGTCTAGGCACTGATTTACCATTTGATAAAATTACAAAGCTTTATGCCACTAAAGAACTGGATAAAGAAGACCAGACTTCAACAATACAGTAGAGTGTTTTGATGTCCTTGGATTCACAAATAGATAAAATCTGATTCTTATAAACATATCAATTCCCGACATGAACATAACCGATCACAGGTATGTTGCACATGCCAGAATTGCCAAGAAGTAAATAATGTAAGAAAAAAAATTGCATTTCTATGTACCTATTACAAATAGAAGAGAATTTTTTCTTTGATCCTTACCAGTTCATGTAGGTTCCAATAAGGCCACGCTCATAGATTACACCAAGTGTATTATTTTCTGCATCAGAAGAAACCACGTTCATAACCCAAGCAGGATAGTTAATGAGTGCTGCAGCAAAACCTCCTATGCCAGCATTCATGTCCATTATATTTCTGTAGTGTCCAGCAAAGAGAGATCTGAGAACACTCCCATAATGCAAAACTCTCCTTTTCCACAACTTACTATCGTCAATGAAGGTCTTGATGGTAGTCCCTACAATTGCTCCACTTCTAATCCTAGGTGGAGCAGTGTGCAACCTTTTAGGCCATTTCTCAAAAGCACCTCCAGATATATCTCGTAGATCTGCAACCTTTGGGAGAGGAGAAAGGCAAGCATCCATCTTCGTGTACCTAAAGAGAACAATAATTACTTTAAAGAAATAAGCTTTTTTTTTTTGCATGGTTCATTGTTTATACTATCACCAATGGAACTGTGCAATTACAGTGCCATAATATTTAACTAACCGCCTACTTGTATTCTTAAGATGAGAAAAGGCATAATAATTTCAATTCACAGAAAAAATTCTAACACGTGTTGCGGTATGCCCAAACTTAATTTCCTTTACTCTGTTTCACAGTTCAAACTACTATTAAGAACTATTAATCAAAAAAAAAAATGAAAGAGATCTTAGCTTGAAGATCCTGACTTCCCTATAATTAGGAGCTTCTTATATTACCTTCTAGCCTCCTATATGCCAAAGAAAGAAAAAGTTAGGAATGAGAGAGAAATCATCTTAGAAAATCAATGTTCAACACGACTCTACCCATCTAGGACATTGGAGGTGAAGCAGCATGTGTTGATGGTATGAATCAAGGGGGCTCTATTTTAAATTTCTGCAGTGTTGGATCCACTGGCACGGGTTTTATATAGATGTTAGGGGCTCCAATCCCATAACTCATTTTGCTTTGACGCTGCAAGACTTTTCATTTTTGGGTACTCTCTTCAAATCAGTGTTCATATCCTGGCTACATAGACTAGAGTGCAAATGTGATGGATAAACTCACCAACCAACATCAGGATCAGCTTCAGCACAGAACTTTGGAGCTTTCCAAGTCTTCATCTTTTGAGCACAATGAATATGATTAGTTGGCTTTTGCCACACTGCAATTGGTCCCCTCTCTTTAATCTTTTTCCAGCACAGTCGCCTAGCAAGATCTTCCAAATTCTTCTGTTCGTATTCAAGGTCTTGAGGTGTTCTTTTCCAACCCTTGTAGTTAACCCGCCAATTTATAGGTGGTCCTGACAATACCCAATAACCTCCGGGGCGCAAAACTCGGTCAATCTCCAACAAGTATAGTCCATCTAGCATTTCAGTTGAGATAATAATTAGAATATATGACCATAATACATTTATTAACTAAGGAAACATTTGCAAACTTTGAGCATGAAAATATTAGTTTTTTCATGTAGTATTTGAGTATGATTGGTCTCTCAGTTTCTAAAGTGAAAATCATTCCGTGGCAGCAACCAAAATTTGTCCTATAAAAATAGGTGTGCAAATCAAGTATAAGTACCATAACCAGTCCATGGTACAAGGCATCTTGAACAATGAGCCATATCAAAAGATCTCGATGGGTATGGTAACCTGTGGGTGCTATGTATACCAAGCATGGCTGGAAGTCCTCTTTCCAGAGCAAACTGTACTTGAGCTTCATGTATATCTCTTGGTGCAACAGACATTGTCATAATGTTGTAGTCCATGAGGGAAGCTCCAAAGCTTGCAACCTGAGACGAATGTGGAGAGCACCCAAGGTTTTCATCAAGCATAAAAAAAAAAAAAAAAAAAAAGAAGGTTCTCATGGCTTAATTTAGTAATCCATGACAACAGAGCGGACTATACATGCCTTTTCCCTTGCTACTAAGGAAATGATGAAGAGAAGAATGAGGAAAGAAATGGGTAATTCTTTTCATATGTCATGGTGAAAATTAAAGGTCCTAGTGAAATTATTTAACAATGCAACACTTACCATCTTAATTTACCATATTTTACTTACCACACGTTGTGGTGCATCCCCAACCATTGGATATCAATGGGGTCAAGTGGGACCGTCACATCAACTATTGTGGGTGTATCACATCACACGATAAACCAAATGTGGTAAAAAATGGTAAGTGTAGTATTATTAAAGAGTTTATTATCATTTCGCCATGGAGTAGTCATGAATAAGAGGCCGTTGAGGTAAAATCAACAAATATGCTAATGCAGAACTTCACTAACAATTTTATACAGACATATTACATAAAATTCCTTGTTACTACTATGCAATACCTACACTTATTATCATGAAAGTAAGAACAAAACTAGAAGATTAAAGCATATTAATTCCATGTACCTTTTTTTTCCCTTTTCAGATTAGACATAATTTAAAGAACCAAAATAGCCAACCTAGAGTCCAAATAGACAAAAGAATGTTTGGAATTCATGATATAAACCATTGAAATGTAAAAGTATCTCGGAAGCCAGGTCAGTCCTTATGTGGCCCATCGATCAAATGTGCTTAACCACCCTGTATTTGGCGAAAAATATAAATCACTGAAGCAGAAATACAAATGCAATACAAGACAATAAAAAGCTTTCATCTATATGTTTCCATTATGCATAAGAAGCACAAGCACTTCTAAGAAGGTGGCGTGTCTGTATCAAACAGATGTCAAACACTCCCCTAAATATTTTGAACACTCATCCAAATGTGTTTGATTACTTTTTTTATCGTTTTAGAACCAGATACCCTTTAGCCACTTAAGGGACTAACAAATCCATCTTTTAGACCCAAGTGAAATACATTACAAGTTTGAAAAAAAAAAATGATAGCAGACAATGCCAAAATAAGAACAATGAAAGAATCACACCTATCAATCCTACCTTTTAAATTTTAGGAATTTTTAGTTAGAAGACATATGCCATCTAGGTGTGCGCGTGGGTTGTGTTGGGTTGAGAAAAAAGTTTCCACCAGCCTACTATTTGCGGATGAAGGTTTTTCTAATGTTCAGCCAACCCATTAATGGTTAAAACTAGTGGGTAAGGTGAATTTGTTTGGAAGTTTTAGCCCGCAATTTAAGCAGTTTGGAAAGTTTGTAAAGTTCAAGAGCTTTAGAGTGTAGGTTATCTTCTTAAAATTAAAACAAGCAACTATATTGTAATTATAAAAGGAAAATTATACTAAACACACCAAGCAAAAGACCAAATAAAAGTAACAGTAGTAAGCCATTGATAATAGCCAACTGACAATAATACTAATAATAGTAATCCATTAATAACAACTTCTACAAATATTTCTAGCAATAACATCCACAATACATATTTATCGAGCAAACAACATCAACAATACATAACAGTAGCAATGACAGCCATAGATGCTCTAATTTTTTTGCAAATTATAAGAGATTCATCTAACTGCAATTTATCTATGATAGTGATTCACTGTGTGTACGGACACCATAACTACTATTTACTCTAGGCGGGTTGGGTAGAGTCGAATGCCAAGTTGAAGAAGTATTATGGCTTATTTTAACATTTTTTATGGAATGCAACTATTATATGAGTGATAAATTGACGTTTAAGTTATGGAACGTATAGTTTTTAAACTTTAATTACTGTTCTGTAACATTTTCTTCATTACCTGTGAATAGTATATATATATATATATATATATATATATATATATATATATATACATGGACGGACGCAGGATTTTTATCTAGGGGTAGCGAATGACTATATAATAAAAAAATTCAAAACAAATATTTGAAAGGCGATATTAACTTCAAACAATACAAATTGTGTAAACATTACTTTTAAAGAAATGTTTAGTCTAGTCAACTACAAAAATAAGATCAAATATAATTGGATACATTCTTCTGCATTTACATCCACTTTAAAAAACAAAAAATAGAAACTATTGTTCTATCTGTTTACAAAAGTTGTGTTCGACACTTTTTCATCACATAAAATGTATTTATAATTAGATTAATATCAAACCCTCGAGCAATATCTTTCTCAATGTAGGTGAGTAAATAATAAGTTAAAAAATCATCCTCAATCCTGTTGCTTAATCTAGTCTTCACAATCTTCATGAATGAAAATCGACGTTCTGTTGTTGCCATAAAAACTGGTAAAGTTAGAATAAGACGAATCAATCTATCAATAAATGGAAAAATGATCGACTTTTTTATTTTCACCAATACATGTCACAATTCAAAAATTGTTAGTAAGTTTTTGAATTCCACATGGTTGAGAATACTAAGCTCATAATTTTGCAACTAGAATTTCAAATGCAATTTTTCTTGATTTGTGAAGTTGTCTGGATTGCATTTATCTGCAAACTTGCAAATATCTTCAATATTAAAAGATTTATAGCCATCCCGAGGATCTAAAGTAGAATAAAAAATAAGTAATTCCATCACATCCTCTTTAAATCGGGTATTCAATTCCTACAATTGAGTATCACATGTTACTATAAAAATATCAACCTGAAAATTATGCTCAAAAGTAATGTGATATTTAGGAGAACGACCTCTACGGCTATGTAACGAGCAGTCATATCAAGAATTTCTACATTATGCTTTCCACAAAATAGTTTAACATCCTCTAATAAAGAAAGCCACGCATCTGCTCTATATTTTTCAAGAAGTGCTTTTGTTGTAAACGTTAGATGCATTGCATTTTATGTATAATGAGATTTGCGTCGCAAAGCTTGACAATGATCATTAGTAATCTCCAAAATATCTCTCAAACTGGGCGATGGCATTAGAGACAAGCTTCGTGAGCTGTGATCAGTGAGCGCCGAATTCGTGAGCATATTCTCAAACCAAACGGTTGATATGGTCTAAATTGGGAACCGAGCTTTTGTGAGCACCGAGCGGTGCTTGACTGCTTGTGAGTTGTGAGGGTGGAAAGTTGGGGACCGAGAGTTTTTTTCTTTGGTGAAATTAGTGGGATACAAATCCCAGATTAAATGCCACCTGTGTGGTTATTTTTTTTTTCTTTTCTCAATAAATTGGGGTTGTCTTTTTATAAATTTTGTTTGATAATTTTTAATTAATAGATAAAAAACAAAAGTGAGAACACTTTTGAATTTTTTTTTAGGAGCGGGTATTAAATTTTCAAAAATTTTTTTTATGGAGGTGAACCTATATAATATTTAAATTTTCAAAAAAATTCTTAGGGAGACAAACCTATATAAACTTTAAAAAAATTAAGAATAACACTACTATAATTATTTAAAAAATCAAAAACTTAGGGGTAGCGGCCGCCTCCATCCGCCCCTCCCTAGGTCCATCCTTGTATATATGACACATAATAAATCTATTAACATAAGTATGACCCATGATGAAAACCAATAATTTTCTCAGTTTTGGAGGATCATAGATGAGGCAATTAACCAAGTATAGCCCTCGTGTTGTTAAAAAAAAAAAAGAAGAAGAAGGAAATAAATTGGTTTGTGTGAAATTTAAGTGATAGACATAAGTAAATACCCTGAATTAAACAATCAGAGAAGTTACAGAGACACATATACATAGATGTACATATGTAAAAAAACCAAAAGTGAAATTCTACATTCAAAAATCTGTTGTACAAACTGAGGATCCCTTTTGAAAAACTAAAAAATAATACTCAGATCCAAACAATATCTACAACAATAACCAATTCGAGACAAAAACCAATGAGACCAACAATTTAATCAAATAAAGCAGATTCCAGTGCACTCACCCCACAACCAATATCAAGAACAGTCCTTACATTCCCCGACTTCAATGGCACAACCCGATCTAATTCGCTAACGTAACCCTTAACTCCCATTGGAAATGAAGTCCCTCCGCCGGGAAAAACCAGCCTGTCGCCGTCCAATCGGACCCAATTCTGGCTTTTCTTCACCACAGTAAGCCTGGGAAATGGCACATTTTTGAACCAAGCATAGTCCCTGCTCTTCGGCCACGGGAACGGCCTTCTGTACCCAACTGGACCCGGAACCAAGCACCTTAAAGTCTCGGTTTTGTCCGGGCAATGCCGCTCTCTGTGAAAGAACATGGCAGGATTGACCTGGCTTTGTCTATAAGGGTCTTGACATGGGCAGTAGTTTGTGAGGTTTTTGGGGCAGAAGGGGAAGAGTTGGTGGATTTCTGGGGGATCTGGTGGGAGAGGGAGTGTGTGGAGGGGTTCAAAGTGGAGGGATTTTGATGGGTTTTGGTGGGTTGTGAGGTTTTTGAGGTGGAGACAATGTGGGTCTTGGAGAAGAGGAGTGGTAGTTGCAGTGGAGTAGTGGCTGCTGTTGTTGTAGAAGCCAAGGAAGAAGGAGAGGGAGGACAGGATGGAGAGGAGTAAAACCCTAACCAAGGGTTTTCTGAGAGGGTTTGGAGATGGTGCTTGGTGTGGTTGTGTTGCCATGTCTGAAGATCTGATGAGGTTCGCATTTGGAGAGGGGGAGGGGTTATCAAAGTGCAGTAAAGTACCTTCTGCAATGTGTTGCTGCTCTAATGATTCTCATTGTCCAAATATTACTATTTCAGATTTACAGTTATATTATAAATTAATAAATTTATTTTCAATTTAAAATAAATGATCTAAATTTATTTAGTGTATGACTCATGAACAATTTAATCCGCGTTATGGATAAATTTATAAGCATATTTTATGAATTTTTAACATTTTTGTTACTGGTATTCTGTTTTAGTCCAATAATGTTATACTTACTATTTTATTTATAGTATTATATTTTACTTATACTTTGGCTTAATTCATGTTTAAATAGGAACACTTGACTTATTTTTATATTAGCGATCGGCTCGCAATGCGTGTGTAACAATATAATAAAATTTAACTATTTTTAATTATTACTTACTGTACTATCTTATATTTTCAATTAGTTTGGTAGAACTCTAAAAAATACAATAAACTCTCTTAAGACTCGTAAAATTCTAGACAATAAATTTATGATGATAACTTAACACGCCAAGGTCCAAAAACTAAAGAGAAATAAAATTTAAAAAGAGACCCAAAACAAATAAAACGCCAAACAAGAAAGGCCAAGCTAAATAAATATTCAAAATAAAAAATGAGCCAAATTCAAGAAAACACCCAAACACAAAAAAGCCTAACTTAAATAAAACCATGTGCCCATATGGCCCAAGTTTACATAAGCCCAAAAATTTAATAAGACACAAATTATCATAAACTTTACAATCAAATAAAGACCCAAACTTTCTATATGACCCAAATGACCTGCAAACAAATAGAGGCCAAAGTTTTTCATAAAGCCCAATAGCACACAATCAAATAAAAAATTCAAGTTCTCCATATAACCCAAAAGCAAGTGAGGTCTAAGTTTTATAAAAAGCTCAAAGACATTTAAAACTTCAAAACTGATTGAAGACCCAAGAGACTCTTTTCTCAAGCTCAAATTCTAGTTCTTTTTACAAGTTCAAGATTAAACAAGGCCTAAGTATAATCAAGTCTCAAAAATGTAAATGTGGCCCAAGTCTAATCAAGATCCAAAACTCAAATTAGGCCTAAGTAGCGACTAAGGCCCAAAGATTAAATAATGTCCAAATAATAATCAAGGTCCAATTTTAATATTGGCCCAAATTATTTAATTAGTTACAATCGTAATATAGGTCAAATTCCAATAAAATGCCAAATTATTAATCATGACAAATTTCCCAACAAAACCCAAATACACACAAGGTCCAAAACTAAAATTAAGACCCAAATAGGAATGATGACCCAATTCATGGGCCTAATTCTTTTAATAAAGCCCATGAAAATTTTAAGAAAACCCATTAGACCAAGTCCAAACAATTTTAAGTTTGAACCCACATATTAATTTCATTTTGGCTCAAAAATATTATATTCTCATATATATATATATATATATATATATACAATTTAAGTTATCCACGCTACGCACAGTCATTATTCTTACAGCGTTACTAATTAATTTTGTTGGAATGATAAGTTGTATCTTTGCATATTATGGTTATGCAATAAGGATGCAAACTTTTCATGAATAAATTCCAAATTTGGATGAAATAGAAGGCCATGTTTTGACAAATTGCTCGGCAGTAAAATAGGTACAAAAGATGAAATATCAATCGAAACAAGCATAGATGAACAAGTTCACATCACGGAATCACCAAATCAATAATACCAAGCAACTATTAAACATTAAAAATTACATCAATGGCAGAAGAAATCATAAACAAATTTTAAATTGAATCTAATAGAAGGCCATGTTTTAAGTTTTAACAATGGTTTGTTAAGAAAGTAGGTACAAAATATAGTATAACTAATAAAACAAGCATTTATAGAAGAATATATTATAATAAGAAAATCAATGTCACAACAATGCCACCACCTGAACTTCTTGCTCCTCAATAATGCTACAATTATTCTCAAAGCATCTTCAATGACAAGTTTTTTGAATTTGCTGCAATTGCAAATTATTTGTCAATCATTTATCACATAAATATAATCATGAGTTTGACATTACAATGAACAAAAGGCAAGTGAAGATAACTCTGCAAAATTAAAACTCGTGTGATTTTTCGAGAAACTACTGTCGCTTACAGAAACAGAATCCCGTAATACTATTTTTCTATAAAAACGGATGCATACATAATCATATGACCACCAAACCAAGCATGCTATCCATAAATCCAAACAAAATAAGGGATGACAAAAGCAGTTTAATGAAGTTGGATGACAATATAATTAAAATTGATACATAATACAGAATTGTAAAAGGATGACACTGTACAACAGATAAATTCATGCTAAAGATTTATCAATTTAGAGATCATGAACAAAACACAGTATGCAAAAATTTAAAGCTACTTTTGTTTCCTCTATTAATAGATTTTTTTAAGTAAATTTAAACAGCTCACCTAACCACTCCTAATACCACAAGAAGCCTCTTCCTCCTAAAAAAATGGGCTGCTCAGGAAAAAAAATCCACCATGTTTTATTGCCGACACACTTTGACATAACAAGCTACATTTAATTTACTTTAAAATTAACCAACACACAACTCTATTTTAACTCGAGATTCCTAAATCCTTATATGTGACACACACAAGCAAAAAGAAGCTAATCATATTGCCAACCATAAGTTCCTACATCTCTACAAAAATATTAACTTTTATACAATCAAGAGCAACTGAAGTTTTAAAACTCCAAAAGTTGAACCCAATTTTAAAAATAGCATGCAAGTGGAAGTATGAAAGGCTGTAAAAAAAAATAAAGTGAATTAGAAAACAAGATATGTATAGGATACTGTATTCTATTCCTTCTCACAACCTTAATTTAATCTATATCACAAAGAAGCTAATGGAAGATATGCATTTGTGAGAAAATTATAAAATAGAACAATGCGGCCACTCATTGATATAGAGTGTATATGCACTCAACCGACACATATCTTAGGATTAAAACAATATTTTTCTTGATGAGCACCCACTCTACTTTGCTTTAACCATGTAATCAATGTGCATCAATAGTCACTTCCACATAGCAAATAGAGTTGAGTAGTTCTACATCAAAAGCTACTAAAACTGTCTTAAATTTTCAATCGACTCTTGCTATTCAATGGATATTTTTTTAACTTAGCTACCAATTATTATATATAATAATTGGAGTAAACACACTCAATATTAGAGATGGAAGTGCATGGTAATGATTATGAGGCTGATGTAACTCACACAGTACCAGTAGAAGTGGTCCTCAAACACCACCATATTTTCAGGGTTCACTGCAACTTTTGTCCATCCTATCTATAAGCAACATTATTCTCATTCTCAGCAGTTCACATGAATGACTCTTTACAATTCTTGTCCATTTTCTTAGCAACCAAACAAATGATCAATATCACACTCCAGATTTCTCAAACCAAAAATGCAAGAATTATACATAAAATTATTCTTTTATCGTGTCGAAACTAAGGATTATGAACAAGCAAGGTAGGTAGAAGGAGCATGGGAAATTGCTGCATAATTAACCTCTAGACCTAGGGATGTTCTTGAAACTTTGCATAGCGATAACACCATCAGTTTCTTTTATGCTAGGTTTAGACATGGATTTTTTTGAGGAAACTGAAATGGAAAATGGAAAAATGTGAATAGAAAAGTTGAGTGAAAAAGTTAACCGAATTTCTATAGTTTGATTTGGCACTCAAAAAAAAATAAACGATAATTTTATAGGCTTTAAAAGTTTCTGTTTCCAATAAAAAAAAAGTTCATCCCATCATACAACCATGAAATTAGGATATAAGAGAAATTAACTCACTTGGCTTGTAGAGGGCAGCAACAAAGACTAATTACACAGAGAGGGCTACGAGAGAATAAAAAAAAGTATTAGAAAAATTTCGGGGAGAAAGATATGCAGATGCTTACTATTTAGTGCTTGGTGCTTTTTTGATCTCATCTGCTCCAGCATCCTAAATATAGATTAGCTATTTATGAGCTAATACTCAATAAAAAAGCAATAAAATGCAGAAGGTGAAACAATCAGGCAAAAAAGAAAAAAGAAAAAGAAAGCCTACATATTAAAGGTCCACAAAATCTGATTATCTTGAAGAAGATGCAGTATTAAAGGGTTGTCCTTACATGAATATTTCCCCTAGCGGATCTAGTTCTCAATGGCCTCATTAAAAGCCTTGATGGACACTACATGAAAATTAGACAAAAGTATTTGTCATTACTAAATCGAAAATGATATAGCCCATTTAATAACCCACAATGGCAAAGAAATACTCTATGATCCGAAAACTTATACTCCATATATGAATGATGGATTTCCCATTCTAACCACAAAACAATCAATTTAATTCATAGACAAAAATCAAAAATAGAAGAAAAGACAAGAGAAAAAGAAACACAATTCAAAAGTAGATATTGTAAGCAGTCTACGCCAGACTCTCAACTCGAAAAAAAAATGAATATAGAAAGAAATCAAAAAACAACTATATTCCGAACAAACAAATTCCGAAGCATGACAATGTTTCTATCCAGTTTTCTGAGCAACCAAACGACAATTAGTGACGTACCTTTTAGATGAACCGTGATGGCTTTTAGACCAGTTAATGTAGTAGAAATCCTGGCCATGTTTGTTGTCCCTGCAGGAACATCCAGCTTATAGAAGTTTAGGGTGCTCTGGTCTTGGCTCTTGTTCCTTTCCATCAAATCATATAAATATATTAAGCTATTAAATATAGCTTAAAATAAAGTATAAAATTTAAATCTGTCAAATCGTATGGCTTAAATTTTGACTTTTTAAATAAAATTACAAAATAGAAGTTCAACGATACCTAATCTTAGAAAGAAACTAAGTAGACAAATTGTCCTTATGTAGGGTGAATAGTATTCGATGGCATCATTTCCACTTTCCCAAAATACTCCCTCCCTTATGCAGGGTGCTAGGTAGGGGGAGTAGGTACAGACATAACAACTAACATTATTTGTATGAAGCACCTACCCTCAGAGTTTAGCAAAATTCTAACGCTAAAAAGCCCAAAACTTTTACCATGAAACTAAGCAAAAAGTGTGTTAAGCTTAGTGCATTGAAAATCATTGAACTATATTTTAAAAATCTCATACTATGAAATGCTAATCCAATGACTTCCAACGCACTAATACGAAGGAATAAAAAAAATTAAAAATCACTAAACCGATCAAAATTTATAAATAAGAACAGTTCATGCACAGCCAGTAAATAATGCCATGCCATACCCAACTAAGCTAGCTGCGAGAACCATTCATATCACAAGTAAAATAGCAAGCAAATGGAAGTCCAACTCCGAGATTTAAAAAATGAACAGACCGACTCCATTTCACCACCAAGCTTAAACAGCCTCCAAGAGCTTTTTAAGTCCTCAAGATCCAATGTCCTGAGCCTCTCCTCCATCCGGGGTGTAAGGCTCGTCTGTTCTATAAATAACCTACCAAAGCTAAAGCATAATTGGAGCATGATAAAAATAATGCGCTTCACATGCCTATCACAAAGGCCCGGCAGTTCTATTGTATAAATGCATGGAAATGATGGCCTATTTAGCTTGAAATCCAAGATTTAAGAGTACCACCTTTTGAGCTCCAAATCACCAAATGATATCTAAACTTTATCTGAAGCTATGAAAACTGTTCACAAACCAAAAGGGAAAAAAAAGAAGCAATTAAAGTAGATATCCCAAGACAAAAATGCAAACATGCTTGAACATATTGAAACAAATCAGAGCCGTCTCCCCCTTTTGCCGCCCTTTCTACGGGTACTATCTGTGGGAATCGGAGTCACATCCTCTGCAAAAGGGCAGATGATAAATTAGCAGAAAATAACATACAGATATTGAAAGCGAAGAAGGTAGCAAATTTGGAATAAAAGTTCCAAGTACAAATCAAATTAACATCAAAATGTTATCATGAATTCAAGTTCTCAATAGCAAGAAGGTTTCAAATTAGTCGAAGGGCAACGAAAGTTAGGGATGAAATTCGAAGCTAACTACAACAAACAAAGTAGACAGTGGAACACGTCCCTAACAAAGCAAGCAAAAACGAGAGGTTTTCCACCTATGCAACCATTTCTCATGTCGAAACGAGCAAGAGCTCTAAGTGCAGATTGGGCACCTGGATCAGGCGTCTTAGTCTTGTTCCCTCATGTTGTTCGGAGCTTAATATGAAGATTAGTTGTCACGCCCCAAACTCCAGGTCACGTGAAACACCCATAAACAACCAAACATGATACCCAATTGAGAATATACTCTCAAAATAAACCATACATGCATTATATATAAGTGCCAAACGGCATACATTACAAGGCTCCAACGCCCGAAAAATATGTTACAACATATATGTAACAAAACTGGCAAAAAGGAAGACTACACTCTTCCACCTTCTTCGGCACCTCCAGATCAACCAGCGTAATCGGTACCTGAAGAAAAATAAATCCCACACCGTGAGCCAAGACTCAGCAGAAACTAGATAATCATGCAATATAAACAAAACATGCTAGGAAATCGAAGTGCAGATTTAGACTATCTTTCAAGCCTTGAAAACCATTTTCACATGCAAACGGGAAAGCGAGGATACAAATCATTTTTTGACTCATTCACAGGAGCCTTGAAAACAGTTTGAAGACGGTTTTTAGAAACCGATTCACACGGCTCTTAAAAAATAATTTGAAAACTGGTCTATTCGTCCCATAATGCAATACATGCAACCCATGATACATACAACAGGCCCTCACACGCCGCAACCACAGTCCTAACACTGAGATAAAGACCCGTACATAAGCATACATTCTCGGGATAAAACCATATACTATGTGATAAAACCATAGACCAATCACGGGATAAAACCGTACACCGCGGGATAAGACCGCATATCACGGGATAAAATCGTAAACCAGACCACAGGATAAAATCGTATACTATACCGCAAGCCACGGGATGGAACCGCCGACTACGGATTATACCACGGGATAAAATCTCATACCACGGGATAACACCGCAAATTACAGGAAAACATCGAACATTCCTATGCATAACCTAATCAGGATTTAAATGCATATAACATACCACATACACCACATGTATGTGCCTCACAAATCCATCACATCCATGCCTAATAAAACTCTGAGTTCTAAGCATGTAACCACGATACACATAAGTTATCATGCCATGTAATCCATACATGAATAAACAATTATAAATGCACATAACCATATAACCCGATAAGACATCACATACCACACACCCGTCATTCGATAACCGAACGACCCATCCACAAACCGGGACCCGTCCACACACAGGGACAATCAATACCCAATCCAGAGATCAATACCAGAACCTCCCACAAGACGATTCTCACCAGAACCCCACCTTAAACCAAACCACGAACCCACATGCCGCTCACATAACCAGCACTCATACAACTGTGCCACAAACCCTAAACCAACCATGCACGTCACACCCGAGGACGGCATCACATAAACACTCGGGGCCACCACACGACCCCCAAAACCACAACGCCATCAACCATGTTAGCCCAAGGGCTTTTTAATTTGATTTTGATAATTTTCATAATTCATTTTCTAAGAATAAATGGTTTTAAATGGAT
>JAULJZ010202119.1:0-43387 GCA_032270985.1 Heliamphora pulchella
TGTGGGTTATAATCCTCCGAGAACTCGTACCGACAGAACCTGAATAGCTTTAGTCTTAGAAGACAAGTTATGAAACTAGTTTAGCATACCCACATATTTATAGAGCTACAGCAGAGACCTGAGAAGTAATTATGAGTAAAACTTCCAGTAGAATACATATACGTATCAGTGGTTTTTATAATTAAGCAAATCTCATAGCGGTATCTGCAATTATGGAAAACTAGCAGCAGTTTCTGCAATTTTCATAAAAATACTGAATTACAGTTCACACCACTAAAGAACTATAATTGTACTCTAACCCATAATCTCAATATCATATAGCATTAAGCTCCTATTATTAAATGCTTACCATTTCTCCCCACGTCAAGATTCTCGATACCCGCCAATTAAATTTAATTGCTGACAATTTAATTTAATCAACATCTTGATATTCCTTAAGTTCTTCTGCTTAACTTATTTGACCACAGTATAATCAAATCTACCTGCAGGGTTTGGTCCGATCAAAACTTATAAGTTTCCTTAAGAGGGTATCGTCAATCCCGATCTTTCGGGACGTGGATTTTGTCAATAATTAATATTTGCCATATAAATAATATCGCTATCCAACTCACCGGGAATATAGACCCATATAAGATCGCACCCTCTAATAAAACAAAATATCTAATATTAAATATACGCAAATCAATAATTATTTCAGGATTAAGAGGATAAGCACTATTCATAACAATCTTCGGGTATGATTTAATTTATATAGTCAGTATAAAATTAATTACCCTAAACGTCCCGTTCAATACACACAAAGTGTACTAGCACAGAGAGTCAAAACAATAGACGATGCTATTATCTGTTTCCTGTAAGCAAAACAGGCTTACTAAAACTCTGTGCTACAGTCGTACAATGATATGTCCATTTCCATCTAAACTGTGAACATAAAATTTATATTCTGCAAGAGCCTAAAATCATATCTGCTATGTGTAAACCGTACTCTACACACCAGATTAAATACTATACAAAATATCGGGCATCCATGCATAACATTGAAAAAATGATACACATATATTACTCATAAAGATTCTCATAAAATAGAAAATTAATTTTATTAAAATAAAATTAAATATTAAAAACATGATTTTTAGAGTACCAACCCTAGCAATCTCCCACTTATACTCAACACCATGCTGCCATACATCTGACCCCCATGCCCTCTACATGACTACTAAAAGTCTTAGCCGGTAAGCTCTTTGTAAAAAGATCTGCAAGATTGTCTCCTGATGCAATCTTGATCACAGCAACATTACCTCTCTGTACAATTTCTCGTATCAGGTGATATTTATGCCGAATGTGTTTGCCTTTCTTATGGACCCTTAGCTCCTTCATGTTTGCAATCGCTCCGCTATTATCATAGTAAAGTATAATAGCCGACTGAACTGAAGGTACCACCTCTAAATCCAACAAGAAGTTCTTGAGCCAAATAGCCTCTTTAGCTGCTTCAGAAGCTGCCACATACTCAGCCACCATGGTGGAATCAGCAATGCAGTACTGCTTAATACTCCTCCAACTTATAGCTCCACCTCCTAAGGTAAACACATATTCTGAGGTAGACTTACGGGAATCCCTGTCAGACTGGAAATTTGAGTCTGTGTACCCCAAAGGTAGTAGACAGACTCTGCCCAGTAAACCAACATATAATCTTTAATCCTTTTCAGGTACTTGATTATATTCTTTACCGCAGTCCAATGCTCCTGTCCTGGGTTAGACTGATATCTACTAACCATGCCAACGAAAAAGTAGATGTCGGGTCTAGTGCAAAGCATAGCATACATGAGACTTCCTACTGCTAGAAGCATAAGGAACCGCCTTCATCTTCTCTATCTCATCAGGTGTCTTAAGACACTGATCCTTGTATAGAGTGATTCCATGCCTGAAAGGAAGAAACCCTTTCTTGGAATCCTGCATGCTAAAGTGAGCAAGGATATCATCGATATACTTTGCTAGTGATAAGTCCAACATCCTTTGTTTTCGATCTCGTACAAGCTTGATCCCAAGGATGTGACTGGCTTCTCCTATGTCCTTCATATTGAATTACCCAGATAACCATACTTTAATCGTAGATAATGCCCCCACATCGTTTTCGATGAGCAAGATATCATCTACATAAAGTACTAGGAATAAAACCACGCTTCTGTCATGCTTGTTGTACACACAGGACTCATCTGGACTTTTATCAAAATCATAAGACTTAATGGCTTGATCAAACCGAGCGTTCCAAAACCTCAATGCCTGCTTAAGTCCATAAATGGATCTCTTAAGCTTACAAAACATGTGTTCCTGGCCCTTTACAATGAATCTGTCTGGTTGTATCATGTAGATACACTCGTCAAGACTTCTGTTAAGGAAAGCTATCTTGACATCCATTTGTCAAATTTCGTTATCAAAATGAGTGGCAATAGATAAGAGAATCTGGATAGACTTAAGCATGGCTACCGACGAAAAGGTTTTCTCATAATTGATCCCTTCTTTCTGAGTAAACCATTTAACAACAAGCCTAGCTTTGAAGGTTTCAATCTTCCCATCTACTCCTCTCTTTCTCTTGTAGATCCACTTGTATCCAATAGGTTTTATCCCTTCGGATGGTTCTACAAGTTCCCAGACCTGATTGGAATACGTAGATTCCATCTCTGAATTCATAGCCCTTTGCCAAAGATCTGCATCTTTATCTTGAAGTGCTTCATTGTAGTTACAGGGCTCGGTATCTAGTTTTTCTAGGTTCCTATCAAAAGACTCTCCCAAGACTATATACCGATCAGATTGATGAATAACCCTCCCACTACGACGAGGCACTACCTATGTCTGTGTACTAGCAGTAACACACTGTGCAGAATCAGAACCATGTGCATCAGCACTCTATTCTTGATTTGCACCTGCCCCAATAATTCTCCCACTATGACGAGATAATGGGATATTAGTGACATGTTCTTCTATTCTACTAGTATTTTCTCTCAGTTCTTCCAGAATAATATTACTTTTGGGTTTGTGATCTATAATATAATCCTCTTTCAAGAATCGAGCATTGGTGCTGACATTGACCTTATGATTCTTAGGATTATAAAACAGACCACCCTTCGTTTCTTTAGGATACCTTGCAAAGAAACAGACTTCTGTCCTCGGTTCTAACTTACTCGCGTTTTCTTTTAGCACATGTACTGGACACCCCTAAATTCGAATATGTTTCAGACTAGGCTTACACCTGGTCCACAATTCTATGGGAGTAGAACGAACTGACTTAGAAGGTACCAAGTTCATAATGTAAGCTGCTGTCTCTAAAGTGAGTTTCCAAAACGAATCGAGTAAACCTAAATAACTCATCATGGACTTTACCATTTTCATAAGAGTCTTATTCCTTCTTTCTGCTACACCATTCTGCTGTGGAGTGCCAGGTGCAGTCAACTAGGATGTAACCCCCTCTGATGATAAGTTGTCCTTAAACTCTATAAAGAGGTATTGTCCACCACAGTCAGATCGTAGTGATTTGATACTTTTATCCAGACGCCTCTCTGCCTCCGCTTTGAATTTTTTAAATTTTTCAAAATATTCAGACTTTCGGTGCATTAGAAAAATGTATCTATACCTTGAGTAGTCATCAATGAAATTGATGAATTACTCAAAGCCACCTCTAGCTCAAATTTTCATAGGACCGCACACATTAGAATGAACCAGTTCCAATGGTTATTTAGCTCTATAGCTTTTAGCCAAAAAGGGCCTCTTGGTTATTTTACCTTCTAAACAAAATTCACAGACTTGAAATGCCTCCACTTCCAATGAACTCAAAAGTCCATCTGCTACTAGTCTGTTTATCCTTTTTAGATTAATATGACCCAAGCGTAAGTGCTAATGAAACATTTGGTTCATTAAAGAAGAAAATTTTCTCTTATACGGTAGATTAGATGTGTTATTCATTTCATTCAGTTACAGTGTAGGAGAGATTGAAGTAATAACATAAAGATCATCCACCAATGTACCAGAACATATTACCCATTTACTATCCTTAATAACTGCAGAGTTATTAAAATAAATCAAATATCCGTCTTTAGCCAATCTCGAAACGGAAACTAAGTTCCTTTTAATGACAGATACATAAAGATAATTTCTCAATATTAAAACCCGATCTCTACCAAAACTGAGAGTGACATCTCCTACTGCAATTGCTGTTACCTTTGTATTATTATCCATATGCAAGTAAATCTCCCCATCACTAAGTAGTCGGATTTGCTGGAACCCCTACAATGAATTGCAGACATAATTAGTAGCTCCTGTATCTACACACCAGGTACTGGTAGATAACACCGCTAAACATGTTTCCACAACCAGTAAACAAAAATTACCCAGTTTGTTTTGCATTATAAGAAATACTGGACATAAATTTTTCCAGTGTCGGGTCTGGTTTTAGTGAAAACATCTGCTTTTAGCTTTTTCACACCAGTCCGTGGCCCACTAACTCTCCTGAAAACTAAGTTTTCTTGTTTCTGAACCTTTTTCTTCTTCATACCTTTCGACCTAGAGGAAGAACTTTTTTCAGAAACAAACACATTTTCTGATATTGAAGGAATACCATTTGTAGTTAACGTTATATCCAAGTTACATTTTTAGTTAACAAAATTCAGTCCCGTTAGTTTGTTTTCTTTCAGTATTAAAGCGAATAGGTTGAAAGCCATTTTAATCAAGAGAATCATATAATTAAAAAAAACCGTTAATTATGATGAGAAAAATTTTAAATTTATTTTAATTTGGTTCCCTCTACCATTTTTAAATTAATTCGCCAGCAGCCTAGTAATCTGAGAATAGCATGCCTCGATAAGAGGGCATCTACTATGTTGCAAGCAATACTGCCAAGATCATTATTTTTGCAAGATCATTATTTTTGCAAACGATTTTCAGTAAAAAATTAACTAGACGGGCAAACGTCGAAATAGGCTCCAGATAAAAATTTTAACGTCGAACGATCAAAAATAAACCCGCGTAACTAAAGTTAATTTAGAAGAATACATTTTGTCGATCTAATTTTCAACTACGACTTGATTCCGAGTTGAAGCTCTAGTCAGATCTTCTACTGTATTCCCTTACGCGATCCTTGAACGTAGTGTGGGTTACGATCCTCCGAGAACTCGTACCGGCAGAACCCTGATATATTTAAGTTTTCAAAAACAAAAATAATACTATAATAATAATGATAAAAAATCATTAAAAACTAGTTCAGCTTACTCACATATATATAGGGTTACAGCAGGGACCTGGAAAGTATTTATGAGTTAGACTTCCAGTAGAATACAGACACCTACTAGATGCTTCTGCAATTATGGAAAGACATGCAGCGATTTCTACAATTTTCATAAAATACTGATTTACAGTTCACACCAATAAAGAACAATAATTGCACTCTGACCTATAATCCCAAGACCTTCTTGTATTGAGCTCATGTTATTAAATACTTACCATTTCTCCCTACATTAAAATTCTCGATAGTCGCTAATTAAATTTAATTACTGACAATTTAATTTAATCGGCATCTGAATATTTCTTATGTCCTTCCGCTTAATTTATTTGACCACTGGATAATTAAATCCACCTACAGAATTTGGCCCGGTTAAAACATATAAGCATCCTTAAGGGGGTATCGTTAATCCTGATTTTTTGGGACATGGATTTCGTCAATAATTAATATTGTTCATATAAATAATGCTGCTATCCAAATCACCTGGAATATAGACCCATATAAGATCGCACCCTCTAATGAATCAAAACAACAAATATTAAGTATATGCAAATCAATAATTATTTCAGAATTAAGAGGATAAGCACTATTCATAATAATCTTAGGGTGTGAATTAATTTATATAGTCAGTACAAAATTAATTATTCAAAATATCCCGTTTAATACACACAATGTGTACTGGCAAAGAGAGTTGGAATAATAGACGACACTATTATCTGTTTCTCGTAACCAAGATAAGTCTACTAAAATTCTGTACCACAGTCGTACCGATGGTATGTCCATTTTCATCCAAACTGTGAACATAAAACTTATATTCTACAATAACCTAAAATCTGATCTTCTGTATGTAAGCCGTACTCTACACACCAGATTAAATAATATACAGAATATCGGGCATCCATGTATAACATTGAATAAATAATACACATACATTGCTCATAAAAATTCTCATAAAATAGAAAAATTAATTTTATTAAAAATAAAATTAAATACAAAAAATATGATTTTTAGTATACCAACCTTAACAATATCCCACTTATACTCAAAACCATGCTGCCATACATCTGACTCCCATTCCCTCTACATGAGTATCAAAAGTTTTAGCCAGTAAGCTCTCTGTTAGAGGATCTGCAAGGTTGTTTCTTGATGCAATCTTGGTCACAACAACATCACCTCTCTGTACAATTTCTCGTATCAGGTGATACTTACGCTCAATGTACTTACCTTTTTTATGGACCCTTGGCTCCTTCGAGTTTGTAACCACTCCGCCATTGTCACAGTAAAGTGTAATAGCCAACTGAACTGAATGTACCACCTCTAGATCCAACAGGAAGTTCCTGAGCCAAATAGCCTCCTTGGCTGCTTCAAAAGTTACCACATACTCGGCCTCTATAGTGAAATCAGCAATGCAAGACTACTTGATACTTATCCAACTTACAGCTCCACCTCCTAAGGTAAACACATATCCTGAGGTAGACTTATGGGAATCTCGGTCAGACTAAAAATCAGAGTTTGTGTACCCCAAAGGTACTAGATTGTCAGGCTGGTAAACGAACATATAATCCTTAGTTCTTTTCAGGTACTTGATTATATTCTTTACCGCAGTCCAATGCTCCTGCCCTGGGTTACACTGATATCTGCTAACCATGACAAGGGCAAAGTAGATGTCGGGTTTAGTGTTAAGCATAGCTTACATGAGGCTTCCTACTATTGAAGCATAAAGAACCGTCTTCATCTTCTCTATCTCATCAAGTGCTTTAGAACACTAATCCTTGTATAGAGTGATTCCATGCCTGAAAGGGAGAAACCCTTTCTTGGAATCCTGCTTGCTAAAACAGCAAGGATATCATCGATATACTTTGCTTGTGATAAGCCTAACATCCTTCATTTTTGATCTCGCATAAGCTTGATCCCAAAGATGTAACTGACTTCTCCCAAACCCTTCATATCAAACTACCCAGATGACCATAATTTAACCATAGATAATGCCCCTACATTGTTTCTATTGAGCAAGATATCATCTACATAAAGTACTAGGAAGATCACCATGCTTCCGTTACACTTCTTGTACACACAGAACTCATCTGGACTTTGATCAAAATCATAAGACTTTATAGCTTGATCAAATCGAGTGTTCCAAGACCTCGATGCCTGCTTAAGTCCATGAATGGATCTCTTTAGATTGCACAATATGTGCTCTTGGCCCTTTGCAATGAATCCATTTGATTGTGTCATATAGATACACTCGTCAAGACTTCCGTTAAGAAAAGTTATCTTGACGTTCATTTGCCAGATTTCATAATCGAAATGAGCAGCAATGGACAAGAGAATCCAGATAGACTTAAACATGGCGACCGGTGAAAAGGTTTTTCCATAATCGATCCCTTCTTTCTGGGTGAACCCTTTAGCAGCAAGCCTAGCTTTGAAGGTTTCAGCCTTCCCGTCTGCTCCTCTCTTCTTCTTGTGGATCTACTTGCATCCAATGAAATTTATCCCTTCAGGTGGTTTTACAAGTTTCTAGACTTGATTGGAATACATAGATTCTATATCTGAATTCATAGCCCTTTGCCAAAGATCTGTATCTTTGTCTTTTAGTGCTTTATTATAGTTACAGGGCTCGGTATCTAATTCTGTCAGGATCTTGTCATACGACTCTCCCAAAAACATATACCGATCAGGTTGATGAACAACCCTCCTACTACAACGAGGCACTACCTGTGTCTGTGTACTGGTAGTAACAGGCTGTCCAGAATTTGAACCTAGTAAATCAGCACCATGTTCTTGATTTGCACCTATCCCGATAATCTTTCCACTACGATGAGGTAATGGAATATCAGTGACTTGTGGTTCCTCTTCCATTCTACTAGTATTTTCTCACAGTTCTTTCAGTACAATTTTATTTTTGGGCCTGTGATCTATAATATATTCTTCTTCTAAGAATCGGGCATTAGTGCTAACAATAACCTTATGATCCTTAGAATTATAAAATAGATAACCTTTCGTTCCCTTGGGATATCCCACAAAGAAATAAACTTCTGTCCTCGATTCTAACTTACCCGCGTTCTCTTTCAGCACATGTGCTGGACATCCCTAAATCCGAATGTGTTTCAGACTAGGCTTACGCCCGGTCCACAATTTTATGGGAGTAGAAGATACTGACTAAAATGGTACCACATTCAGAATATAAGCCATTGTCTCTAAATCGAGTCCCCAAAATGAATATGGTAAACCCGAATAACTCATCATTGACCTTACCATCTCCATAAGAGTCCTATTCCTTCTTTCTGCTACACCATTCTACTGTTGAGTGCTAGGTGCAGTCAACTAGAATGTAATCCCCTCTGATGACAAGTAGTCTTTAAACACTCCAAAGAGGTATTTTCTACCACGGTCAGATCCTAGTAATTTGATACTTTTACCTAGACATTTCTCCGCCTCTACCTTGAATTCTTCGAATTTCTCAAAGCATTCAGACTTACGGTGCATCAGGTAAATATATCCATACCTTGAGTAGTCATCAATAAAACTGACGAAATACTCAAAGTCATCTCTAACCTGGATTATCATAGGACCACATACATCAGAATAAACTTGCTCCAACAGTTCTTTATCTCTATAGTCTTTAGCCGAAAAGGACCTCTTGGTCATCTTACCCTCTAAACAAGATTCACCAACAGGAAGTGCCTCCACTTTCAATGAACTCAAAGGTCCATCTGCTACCAGTCTGTTTATCCTTTTTAGATTAATATGACCTAAGCGTAAATACCAAAGAAACGTTTGGTTCATTAAAGAAGAAAACTTTTTCTTATATGGTAATATAGATGTATTATTTGTTTTAGTTAATTGCAGTGTATGAGAGATTAGAGTAATAATATAAAGATCATCCACCAATGTACCAGAACAGATAACCATTTATTATCCTTAATAACCACATATTTATTAAAATAAATCAAATATCTGTCTTTAACCAAACCAGAAACGAAAACTAAGTTCCTTCTAGTGACAGGTACAGAAAGACAATATCTCAATATTAAAATTTGATATGTACCAAAATTGAGAGTGACATCTCCTATGCAACTACTGTTACCTTTCTATTATTGCCCATATGTAGGTAAATCTCTCCATCACTAAATTGTCAGATTTCTTGGAACCCCTGCAATGAATTGTAGACATGATTAATGGCTCCCGTATCTACACACCAGGTACCGATAGATAACACCGCTAAACATATTTTCACAACTAGTGAATAGAAAATACCCTGTTTGTTTTGCATTCTAAGAAATACTGAACATAGATTTCTCCAGTGCTGGGTCTGGTTGCAGTGAAAACATCTGCCTTTCGATTTTTTCACACCAGTCTCTGGCCCACTAACTACCCTGGAAATCATGTTTCTCTGTTTCTAAACCTTTTTCTTCTTCATGCCTTTCGGCCCAGAGGAAGAACCTTTTTCAGAAATAAATACATTTTCTGGTATTGAAAAAATACCATTTGTAGTTAAAGCTATATCCAAGTTACATTTTCAGTCAACAAAATTCAGTCCCGTAAGTTTGTTTTCTTTGAATATTGGAGCTAGTGGGTTGAAATTCATTTTAATCCTGAGAATCACATAATTAAATAAAACTGTTAATTATGATAAGCAAAACTTTGAATTTATTTTAATTTGGCTTCCTCTGCCATTTTAAAATTAATTCGCCAGTAGCCTGGTAACCTGATAATAGCATACATCATTGGGAAGACATCTACTATCCTTCACAAGACTAGACAGGCCAATTCTTTTTTAATTTTATTATCTAGGCAACTCACCATGCCAAGTAAAATTAAATAACTGATATAGTTTTGGTCCAATATATAATAGTAGTGACTCAGTTGGAGAGGATACTTTTATATACAGCTAAGTGTTAACCATCACCTAATCCCAAATTATTCGATTCGCATTGAACCCTTCAGTTGGAGAAGTGATCCACACTAACAATTATCCAGAATTATCCCTAAATGAGGTTTATACTGGCGATACCGCAATTAATCTGTCCGTTGGGGAGGAAGGCCTTACTACCGACACACAGGGTTTAATTGCATCGCCTACAAACTGGTGATGGAAACCGCGAGATTTATCTATGAATAAATTTCCTCTCCCACTTAGATTTTTTAGGGTTAAAAAAATTCGTTTAATTTAAATAAATTTATTAATTTCGAAAACCATACGATCTGAAATAGTCAAATATCTTTCCGTGCACACGATTTCAAAAATTTTGATTTATCAAATCATCTTTTTGTATTTAAATGTGTAACAAATAAAATTTAATAAATGCATAGTTTTTCCTTTAGCTTTTTAACTAAGGTAGTAATTAAAGGTATTTTTTTATTTATCGTTCCACATTTTTTGAAAAAATAATAATTTATTTTTATTAAATATTTTTTTATTTAATTAATACAAAATTCAAAATTAATTTTTACATTTTTCCAAGATATCCAATTTAAAAAGATCAACTTAAACTTGATATTTTGTAAAAAAAATAAACTATATAAAGTTTTTCTATTTAATTAATTCATTAATTAAAAAAAACTTTATTTTATTTTTCATTACAAAATATTTTAATTAAAACTGATTTTTTGAATTAATTAAATTAGCAGGATAAAATTAATATTTATCATCCACGCAGTTAATATATAAAAATAAATTAAATGCAAGATAAATACAAAATATCCCAATTTTATGATCGAATTAAAAATTTAAAGAGTTTCAGTCTCCTGTTCTTAAAAGAATATGTTGTAATAATCCTTTTTCAAATAAGCTTCCTGTGTCCAATCTATATCAACAATTATAGGCCAACTAAAACAGTGCTGTTTGGGACTGATTGGAAATCCACTGAAGTTGCCAAAATAGTGCTGAGAATTGCTTCAGATTTGTGCGCTGCGTTTGGCTGCGAGTTTTTTGAAAAAAATTGCTTTGCACAAAAAAAATTGCTTGGGAACCGGCGCCACTGTTGTGCGCCTGTTGGAAACCGTCGCTGTGCTTGGAAAAACACTGCTGGAATTTGCTGCGCCTGTTTATGCGCTGTGCGCTGTGAAAATCAGCACTATTCGTGCACTTTGCGCCTGAAAATCAGCACTGTTTGTGCACTGTGCGCTGCCCTTGGTTTGGCTGTTTGGAAATTTGCTGCGCCGCTTGGGAATTGGTTGCTTCAGGCTGGGATTGCCGCAGCCACAAGGCTGCGTTTGGTGGAAATTGCTATTTGGATCTTTGGCGCTGCTTGATTACAACTTTGGGAACCTGGCGGTTGTTTTGAAAAACAACTCCTCCCCTTTTTTTTTATGTTGTGCTGAAACATAAAACCAGAGGCCAACCAAACAAGCCTGGGACTGCCGGCTGTTTTCCTGTGTTCTTCACTTTGTTCTTCTTTTTGTTTATATTTTTTTTTTTATTTTAATTACATAAAATAAAAAAAACTAAAAATCGAAAAATAATAATTTTTACATTGATCGTATGCCTCCGTAGAGTTCACAATCAATTAATTTATCACGGTAAACCCCTGTAATTAAAAAAATTAAATCATCATCCACGCATTCAATCAAACATAAAAATAAAGGATGATCATAAAACTGGGATTAGAACGCCTGAAAAACAAAGTTAGCAACAGTTCTAAATCTACCGACCCTGATAACTATAAACAAAAAATAAAGCGGCTCTGATACCAATTGTTGGAGCCAATACTGCCAAGATCATTATTTTTACAAACGATTTTCAGTAAAAAATTAACAGGACGGGTAAACACCGAAACAAGCTCCAGATAAAATTTTTGACGTCGAATGATAAAAAATAAACCCGTGCAATCAAAGTTAATTTAGAAGAATACATTTTGTCGATCTAATCTTCAACTACGACTTGATTTCGAGTTGAAACTCCAGTCAGATCTTCTACTGTATTTTTTTACGCGATCCTCGAACATAGTGTGGGCTACGATCCCCGAGAACTCGTACCGGCAGAATCCCGATATATTTAAATCTTGAAAGACAAAAATAATATCATAATAATAATGATAAAAAAATTATTAAAAACTTGTTCAGCCTACCCGCATATATATTGAGCTACAGCAGGGACCTGCGGAGTAACTATAAGTTAGACTTCTAGTAGAATACAGACACCTACTAGAGGTTTCTGCAATTATGAAAAGACATAGAGCAGTTTCTGTAATTTTTATAAAATACTGAATTACAGTTCATACCACTAAAGAACTATAATTGCACTCGGACCCATAATCTCAATACACACAATGTGTACTGGCACAGAGAGTTGGAACAATAGATAACGCTATTATCTATTCGCCGAACCAAGATAGGCCTACTAAAACTCTGTGCCATAGTCGTACCGATGGTATGTCCACTTCTATCTAAACTATGAACATAAAACTTATATTCTGCAATAACCTAAAATCTGAACTTCTGTGTGTAAGCCGTACGCTACACACCAAATTAAATATTATACATAAAATCGGACATCCATGCATAACATTGAAAAAAAGATACACATACATTGCTCATAAAGATTCTCATAAAACAAAAAAATTAATTTTATTAAAAATAAAATTAAATACTAAAAATATGATTTTTATTATACCATTCCTAACATACTATCCTTCATAATACCAGACAGTCCAATTCCTTTTAATTTTACTATATTGGCAACAGACCATGCTAAATAAAATTAAATAGCAGATATAACTTCGATCTAGTATATAATAACAGTGAGTCAGATGGAGAGGATACTATTATATACAGCTAAGTGTTAACCATCACCTAATCCCAAATCAATCGATTCGCAATGAACCCATTAGATGGAGAAGTGATCCACATTAACAATTATCTAGAATTATCCCTAAAGGAGGTTTGTACACGCGATACCGCAATTAATCTGTCCGTTGGGGAGAAAGGCCTTACTGCCGACACGCAGGGTTTAATTGCATTGCCTATAAACTGGTGATGAAGACCGCAGAATTTATCTGTGAATAAATTTTCTCTTCCACTTAAATTTTTAAAATATTTTTTAGGGTTATAAAAATCTGTTTACTTAAAATAAATTTATTAATTTTGAAAAACACACGATCTGAAAGAATCAAATATCTTCCCGTGTACACAATTTCAAAGATTTTGGTTTATTAAACTATTTTTTCATGTTTAAATGCGTAACAAATAAAATTTAAAAAATGCACAGTTTTTTTTTTCATCTTTTCAGCTAAGGTAGTGATTAAAGGCATTTGTTTATTTTATTTTCCGTTTCATATTTTCTGAAAAATAATAATTTATTTCGATTAAACATTTTTTCTATTTAATTAAGTCAAAATATGAAATTAATTTTTCATATTTTTTTAAGATATCCGATTTAATGAAAAATCATCTTAAAAGTGATAGTAGACATTCTCGATGGAAGTACGTCTACTATTCTTCATAAAACCAGACAGGCTAATTCTTTTTAATTTTACTATCTAGGTAACAGACCATAACAAGTAAAATTAAATTGCTGACATAGTTTCGGTCCAATATATAATAGTAGTGACTCAGATGAAGATGATACTATTATCTACAGCTAAGTGTTAACTATTATCTAATCTCAAATCAATCACTTCGCAATGAACCTTTTACATGGAGAAGTGATCCACACTAACAATTATGTAGAATTATTCCTAAATGAGGTTTATACTGGCGATACCGCAATTAATCTGTCCATTGGAGAGAAAAGCCTTACTGGCGATACGCGGGGTTTAATTGCATCGTCTACAAACTGGTGATGGAGACCGCAGAATTTATCTGTGAATAAATTTCCTCTCCCACTTAGATTTTTAAAATATTTTTGAGGGTTATAAAAATTTGTTTTATTAAAGTAAATTTATTAATTTCAAAAAATATACGATCTGAAATAATCAAATATCTTCCTGTGTACACGATTCTAAAGATTCTGGTTTATTAAAGCATCTTTTTGTGTTTAAATGCGTAACAAATAAAATTTAATAAATGCACAGTTTTTCTTCCAATTTTTCAGCTAATGTAGTGATTAAAGGCATTTATTTATTTTATTTTTCGTTCTATATTTTTCGAAAAATAATAATTTATTTCGATTAAATATTTTTTTTATTTAATTAAGTCAAAATTTCTGAATTAATTTTCACGTTTTTTCAATATATCCGATTTTATGAAAATCATCTTAAACGTGATATTTTATAAAAAATAAAATATCTAAATTTTTTTCCTTTAATTAAAATTAATTAATTAAAAAAACTTAATTTTATTTTTCATTACAAAATATTTTAATTAAAATTAAAATTTTAAATTAATTAAATTAACAGAATAAATAAAATAGATATGCAATCATCCACGAGTATATATATATATAACATGATATGCATATATTCCGATTTTAGAATCCAAATGAAATACTGAGGTGTTTCAGTCTCCCTAAGAGAATAAGTTGTAATAATCATCTTTTATCTCTAATTCCTGTATCCTGATTGTATCAATCCTTTCTGATATATTAATATATATCAAATCAGTCCTGTATATATCAGAATATACATCAAAACCAACCCGAGAGAGAGAAAGTCACCGGCAACCACCAGCCACCGCCGGCACTGCCTTGCCGCCACCTTCAGGCAGCTCCTACCGTCTCATCCGATATCCGTTTTCGACGAGCTTTATACCGTTGAAAAGAACTCGAAATATGAAATTGTTTTTCCAAAAAATCTGCTCGAAACCGGTATGGAAAATGGCCCACAGAATGGATCGAACCTTAAAAAATGCTGCTGCCCGCCACAGCACTGTGCCGCCAACTTTTTGAGGCTTTTTCGACCTCTTTCCGAACTCGATTTTTGACGTACTTTATATCAAAAGAAAGCTCTCAAAAAGTACTATTTTTCAATGAAAAAATATGCTTGAGAACAGCTCAAAAAACTGCCAAAAAACTACCTAGAACAGACTGCCGCCGCTCACCAGCACCGCCGCCTAGAACCGCCAACTTTCCGAGGCTGTTCTGGCCTCATCCCAACTCCGTTTTTGACATTTTTTATACCGTTGGAAAGCTCTCAAAAAGTAGAATTTTTTTTATCAAGAAATTAGCTCGAAAAACACCTAAAAACTGTCAAACAATTTCCTAGAATCTGCTGCCGCCATCGGCCTATTTGTCGCTTGGTTTAGTTGTGATTTTGGCCTTGTTTTTTTTCTTGTTTTTGACAGTATTTTGAGATTTGATTTGCTGCAATTTTATGTAAAAAACTACCCAAAAAATAGTTCCAAAAACGGCCCAAAAAATCATGAAAACTGCCGCCGAACCACCGCTGGCAAAGTCGTCGGAACTGGGCTATTTTGGTGATTTTTGCTCGCTGTTTTTGACTATTTTTATGCTGTTTTTTATTCATAAATACTGCATAAAAATTCACTGAAAAAAATCGTTTAAAATCATTAAAAACTTACCACGATTCGTGGCCCGTAAAACCCCGAACCACTGCCGGTTCCGCCTCCATTCTTTATGTTCTTGGATATATTCAACATGTTCTTAAATAATCTAAACAGATATTTAAAAATATAAAGTTATCTATTACATCGATCCTATGTCCCGAAGGCTCACATTCAATCTATTACAGTCAACCCATGTCATTAAAAATAATAATCATCATTCACACCATTCAATCAAACATAAAAATAAATGACGATCATAAAATAGGAATTAGAACGCCTGCAAAATAAAGTTAGTAACAGTTCTAAAACAACCCGGCCCCGATAATCGAAAACAAAAAACAAAACAACTCTGATACCAATTGTTGAAGGTAAAACTGTCAAAATATTTGTTTTTGCAAATGATTATCTAAAAAAATATTAGCTAGATGAGCAAATGCCAAAACGGGTTCCAGATAAAACTTTTGATGACGAACGAATAAAATAAAACCCATGCATTCGAAGTTAATTTAGAAGAATATTTTTTTATCGGTCGAACCTTCAACTATGATTTGAATCCAAGTTGAATCTCTTGTCAGATCTTCTACTATATTCCCTTATGCGATTCACGGATATAGTGTGGGCTATAATCCTTCAAGAACTCGTACCGACAGAACTTGAACAACTTTAGTCTTAGAAGACAAGTTATGAAACTATTTCAGCCTACCCGTATATTTCTAAGGTTACAGCAGGGACCTGTGGAGTAATTATGAGTAAGACATCCAATAGAAGATAGACACGTATCAGCGGTTTCCGCAATTAAGCAAAATTTATAGCGGTTTATGCAATTATGGGAAACTAGCAGCGATTTTTGTAATTTCTATAAAAATACTAAATTACAGTTCATACCATTAAAGAACTATAATTGCACTCTGACCCATAATCTCAAGACCATATAGCATTGAGCTCCTGTTATTAAATGCTTACAATTTCTCCCCACGTTAAGATTCTTGATACCCGCCAATTAAATTTAATTACTGCCAATTTAATTAAATCGACATCTTGATACTCCTTAAACCATTCTGCTTAACTTATTTGACCGCTGGATAATCAAATCCACTTGTAGGGTTCGGCCCAGTCAAAACTTATAAGCTTCCTTAAGAGGGTATCGTCAATCCTGATCATTCGGGACATGAATTCTGTTAATAATTAATATTTGTCATATAAATAATACTGCTATCCAACTCACCGAAAATATAGACCCATATAAGATTGCACCATCTAATAGATCAAAATAACGAATATTAAATATACGCAAATCAATAATAATTTTAGGATTAAGAGGATAAGTACTGTTCATAATAATCTTGGAGTGTAAATTAATTTATATAGTCAGTATAAAATTAATTATCCAAAATGTCCCGTTCAATACACACAAAGTGTACTAGCACAAAGAGTCAGAACAATAGACTACGCTACTACCTGTTTCCCATAACCAAGACAAACCTACTAAAACTCTATGCTACAGTTATACCGATGGTATGTCCATTTCTATCTAAACTGTGAACATAAAACTTATATTCTACAAGAACCTAAAATCTGATCTTCTGGGTGTAAGCCGTACTCTACGCACCAGATTAAATACTATATAGAATATCGGACATCCATGCATAATATTGAAGAAATGATACACATACATTGCTCATAAAGATTTTCATAAAATAGAAAATTAATTTTATTAAAATAAAATTAAATACTAAAAATATGATTTTCAGTATACCAACCCTAACATCAATGAAGCATATTCTTAGTGTATGGTTATTCAAGGGGGAGTGTTATGAGACTCATGAATTGAATAAGCATATTAATGGTCGTCATTAATGTAACCTGTTATAAATGCACTCCATTTCCCTTTACATATAAGAATAGAGAATTCAGTACGTGGGAATGTAGTTCTATGAGAAGAAATTTTAAAAGAAAAATTAATATATATGATCCTAAAGATCTATAATATAACTGTTCCAGAAGAACTACTTATGTTTACATATTTGTATTCAGCATTTATTTACAAGTTTAAAGTTCGTTAGTTTATTATTTTCACAACAAATTTAAGTTATTTAAAGCATTATAAGTGGGTTGATAACTACTTTCATCAATACAGCTCATCAAAAACTAGTATTTATGGGCATTGAATTTTGATTTCGGATATTAAGGTCATTTTAACAGGTATGGCATGGGCGTGACGTGGCGTGGCAAGCTTGCGGTCCCTCGTTTCTTGTGTTTGGGAATGTTACTTGTAAGGATCCAGTACTTATTTATTTTGTTCTTCCATATTTTCGGTAAGAGAAGAGACCGAACTAAATTTGGACGTAGGTGTTATAAAATTTTGTTCGTAAACAGTTAAAATGAATAATATATGAAAGTGAAATTGAGATACCTGGTGATAAATGATATTGATATGAGTGTGTTAATGGAAAGATTCAAGTATTAAAATGTGAGCAATGTTAGAAGTTTGGAATGAGTTTTTGAAAAAATTCGTGGTATTCAACTTCAGGGGTCACCGCTCTAGCAATGAGGGTCCGCTCGAGCAGACTATCGGAAAGTGTTTAGAAGATTCTTGAACTTTAGAGAAAATTGGAGATTATATGTATATATATATGTATATATATATATATACATATATAATAAACCAAGCCCTTAACCCACGTGAGAGACCTTCACTTTGCTCTTCCCCTCTTCGCCTCTTCTTCTCCTCTTCTCCTCTTCATCTCTGGAGAGAGAAAGCCATGTTCCTCATGAAAATCCTAACCCTTTATCCCTCAAGTTGAAGATTAAAGCTAGATTCGAAGCAAGAAAAGATGAAAATCAAGCTTTGGAGCAAGAAGATGGGAGATGGAGCATCAAGAAAGCAAGAACATCCACAACCAAAACCCTAGGAGAGAGAAATTGGAGAAAATTCAAGCTTTTGAGCAAGTTCAAGGTAGAATCTAGATTCTCTCATATGTTTGTGTTGATTTGAGTTGATAATTTGTTATATGAGTAAAATATAGTAGATTTCATGCATGATTTGAAGGATTGATAGAATTATGTGTGAGTTAAGTTGGTTTCTCATGAAAATTTGAGTTTTTGAGAAATGATAAACCGTGATTTTAAGAACTTATTGCATAAAAAGGGTTTATGAAACTTGAATCCAATGTTTTTGGGATGGAAATTGAGGTTTGAGACATATTTGATGAAGGTTTATGGGTAATGAAGTTGGAATCTCAAAACAGCAGAAAATCTAGGATTTTCTCGAGTGCCAGCGCTTGAGCGGAGCCTTGTCCGCTCGAGCGGTCAACTGGTAGAGAGTTGGACGCTCAAGCGCCCGACGTCCGCTCGAGCAGACTGGCTGTGCAGGACCAACTTCTTTTGATCATATCTCCTCATCCGGACTCCGAATGGGGTCATTTTTGTACTCAAATTGAAACCCCGAAAGTCCTCTTTCCAACAAGAGTACTCTCACAAAAAAAATTCATTTTGTAGAAAAAGTTAGGATTAAAATAGTGAGAGTATGTCAAATTTTCTTAACCATTTTCCATCTGTTTTTGGCCAAATATCTTTAAAATGGTTATTTTCATCAATATTGGGCCTTCTCATCAAATCTGTTGTCCCTTGGGCTATGGATATACCTATTTCACTATAACTGGGTTGGGATGCATGTATTGTACCGATTGGTTGGGTTTACGATGAAAGAGGATTTCCTACAAAAAGGATGGTTTTAACAGAACAACCATAGTTAATTGTGACTTATGTAGTGACATAGTCATTATTTAAGATTCTAAGCTTTAGAAAGAAAACATGGATTTCAACTTGTTTATATATGTATATATGCAAATGATGGGTACATTTCGTTTTCTTCACACAGCATGATTTCAAATGAATTCAATTTTATGTTATTGGGGCTTTATGAAATTAGCGAAAGGATTGTGAAATATAATTCATGAAAGGTTGTGTATTGGAGCTTATGATGCATTTGATTTAAAAGTTAAAATTGGAATTAAAACGATAATATGTGAAAATGAATGGGAGAGGAATCGGTTGTGGGTTAGACTCCCGGATTGTGAAAATGAATTTTTTGAATGACTAATGAATCGTATGGAATGATGTGGATTAAGTTGGGCTAGTGGCTCCGCAGTGAAAGACTAAAAACTTGCGCAAGATGGGGATTACATGCCCACGGGTTAGCCCCCAAAATGTGGTGTTGTGTCGTAGTGAGTTATAGAGTTATCGATTACCCAATGGCTTCGCGTAGCCTATTGGGAATTAATAGGGAGGAATTTCTATAAGCTGCACCCGACACTGATTTATTAGATGTGATGCAGTTTTGTGATAAACCAAGTAATGAAATTGTGACATGATTTTTGTGAAAAATTAAATAATGAGATGATAATATAGATAGTATGAAAAGAAAAATGGGAACAAATTGGTGTGCGTGGGTGTGTGCGTGTGAATGAATAATGAATTGGTAAAAAAATTACATTTTACTTCGGTTGCACCCATCACACCTCACAAATCATGTATTACATCTGAGTTAATCTATATCCTACGAGTTTCGGCTCATGTATATATCTAAACCATTTCAGGTTTTCAAGGACCAGGGGCGACACCAGGGTAAAGGTTGCATTGCGGGAAAAAGCTAGAAGCTAGAAGAAATATCTAGTATCTCTTTATATTTTGTATTTTGTTTGTACAAAAATTTGAGTAGATGATTATAATGATATACTGGTTGTAAATGAACTCTTGGGAAATCAAAGGTATTTGTTTGCAATAACATATGTAAGAGGATTTGATTGCTTAAAGAAAGTTTTTGTTTTAATATGCTTCAAACTCAAACCTTTAGTGAAGGAAACTTACTGTTAGTGATCTTTGTATGCGGGACGGTGCGGTTGATTCACGGGTTCCCTGGGGTCAGGGCATGACAAATGGTATCAAAACTTTAGGTTCGAATACCTAGGAGCCGTGGAAAGTACCGATGACCTTTGTAGGTGACTTGTTTGATGAGATTAGGCACCACTATACGGCACGAATTGTGTGCTTGCATGGGTTTGCGATTGAATTGTCTTGTGCATGCTATGTGTTTATATGAGCATGAAGGGTTGAGTTTTAGGGTGATGTGGTATGCCATACGGCGTCCGATCAACTACTTTGGGGTTCGAAATAGAAAGGCATTTGGCCGACGTTCTTTCTATGAGAAATCTAAATTAGTTGCCCAGATTGTCGCGTTGCTCTAAGGCTTTCCCTCGGTATGTGAATATGTGTTAATGTGATGTGACTAGGTGTTAAGTGGTGTGTAGATTGGCTTTAGGAGGTTAAGTTGGATTTAACCTAGTTGGGAATTGTGATATCCTTGTTGTAGGAGTTATGCTCGTGGGACTAGGATAAGTTGTGGTCTGGATGGTGGTATGAGTGGTGGAATTAGGACTCAGTGGTTAGTGATTGTGGTGGGTGTAAGCTCAAGAGATGAGCAATGACTGTTTGGAGTGTGTTATACCCATGTGAGTTGAGGGTGATCGTAGTTAGTTGCCCGTATTATGTTGTGCCATCAGTAGTTTAATGAATAAGTATAGTAGAGTGTTTAAAATCCTTGGAAGTTGTTTGTTATGGATGGATATGAAGTGTGATTTTAGGCGCGTTGCAGATTATGTACGTTATGAGCCGTGTACCCCGACATTGGGTACGGACGAGAACATAGTGGATGGGAGCTTAATAATCTCCAGCCTAAAGTATGTTAGAAAGTCTGTGCTTAGGCACGTAGTTGGGAATGTCCCTTACCCTGAGGGTAGTTGTTGGTAACCACCGTGGTATATTATGATTTTAAAGGTCAGATTGATAACCCTTATGTTTTCTTTATGGCGTGGTGTTGTAGTGACCCGGTCCCTTTTTATTTTCAAGATTTAATCAAAAACATGTTTTGAGACCTTCGGTGGATTTGAGAAAAGTGCTAATTTGGAGGGAGAATTAAAATTTTAATTATGTAATTATGGATGATATTGATATGGGTGTATTAGTGGAATGATTTAAATATTAGAATGGGAGCAAAGTTGGGAGTTTGAGTTAAATTTTAAGAAAATTCGTGGAATTCAGCTTCAGGGGTCACTGCTCGAGCGGTGGGGGTCCGCTTGAGCGGCCTATCGGGATATGCATGGATAATTCTAGAACTTTGGAGAAAATAGGGGAGTAGATATATATATATATATACATAACCTAAGCCCTCAACCCACGTGAGAGAGAGACCTTCACTTCTCTCATTTCTCTTCTCCTCCTCTTTTCCTCTTCTTCCTTTTAGAGAGAGAAACCCATGTTCCTCATGAAACCCTAACCTTCCACCATGGAAATTGAAGATTGAAGCTAGATTAGGAGCAAGCAAGGATGGAGATCAAGCTTTGGAGCAAGAAAATTGAAGATTAAGCTTTGAGGAGGCAAGAATACCCAAGATCCAAACCCTAGGAGGGAGAAAGTGGTGTAATCTCAAGCTTTCGAGAAAATTCGAGGTAGGATCTAGATTCTATCACATGTTTGTGTTTATTTGAGTTGATAATTTGTTATATGAGTAAAATATAATGTGATTCATGCATGATTTGAGGGGATGATAGAGTAGTGTGTGAGTTGGGTTAGGTTTTCATGGAAGTTGGAATTTTAGAGAGATGATTGACCATGTTTTGTTCAAATTATTGCATAAAATAGGTTTATGAGACTTGAATCCAATGGTTTTGGGGGTGGAAATTGAGATTTGAAGGATGTTTGATGAAGGTTTAAGGGTATGGAGGCTAAACACTCAAAACAGGGGAAAATATGGGGTTGTCTCAGGCACCAGAGGAGCGGAGCTCTGTCCGCTCGAGCGACCAATTGGCAGAGAGTTGGGCGCTCGAGCGCCCGACGTCCGCTCGAGCGGACTTACTGCGCAGGGCCAATTTTGTTCGATCATATCTCCCTCATTCGGACTCCGAATTAGGTCGTTCTTGTACTCAAATCAAATCCCCGGAAGTCCTCTTTCCAACAAGACTACTCTCACAAGAAAATCCTTTTTGTAGAAAAAGTTATGAATAAAATAGTGAGAGTATGTCAAAATCTCATAACCATTTTTCACCCGTTTTTGGCCGAATGTCTTGAAAATAGTTATTTTCATTATTGGTGGACCCCTTTTCATTTAATTTCTTATCCATTGGGCTATGGATACCTATTTTATTATACTTGGGTTGGGATACTTGTATTGTATCAATTGGTTGGGGTTTTGCTATAGAGTGGGTTTTCAAAATATAATCAACGTTTTTAAGAACAAGAATGGGTATCTAAATATGGTGATATGACATAGTCATCTTCTAGCATTACTAAGCCTTCGAAAGAGAAATCTGAGTTGTGAACATATGTATAGCTATCTATATTGGGTGCATTCTCTTTTGTTCACATGGCATGATCATGTTTGAGTTATTTACGCGTTCACACTTTATGTTGTTGATAAATGAGAATTGGGGGTTTGTGTTTAAAGAACCGGTATATTAAAATTGAAGTGAGTATTGGCTAGATTGAAGGTTATTATAACCTGTTGTAAACTTATTACATAACATTATGTGACACATGTTGATGTCAAGCTTAAGTTGTGGGTTTTATTGGGAAAAACTTACGAATTTATGAATTTAGAACCGCATGAATGGTTAATCCGGGTATGAGCCCTAAAATGATGGAAATGTGGATAATGGAATTGTGTAATGAATGGGTTTGGTGAGAGGAACCATTTGGGTTGGACTCACATGCATGTGTTGTGTTACGAAATGTTGAAAGGGACCGATTTTGAATTGCTAAAGTTGGGCACGAGTTGCTCCTCGGTGAAAGTCTAAAAAACTGTGCAGATTGGGTTCTCTGCACGCCGGCTAGCAACCGAGAAAAAACATATTCGGGTTCTCTATCCATTGGCTTGTGACCGAGAATGGACGATAAGGTTCTCTGCCCTCCGGTTGACAACCGGGAAGAGACGAGTCGTGTCGGGGTATAGAACGTTTCGTTACTCCATAGGGCCTGTGTGGCCTGGTTGAATGTAACATTACGGGGTCTATACGCTCGTCTGGCGCCGGTGCCTATGTTTTGAGCCATGAATTGGTAAAATATGAAATGTGTTGGCAAAGCGTGGGAATATGCGTGTGTTATACATAATTGGGCTGGTGAAACCTTAACTTGGAATTGTAATAAAATGGTAATGTGTAATGGAACAATTAAAAGGGGCAAAGATGTGTTGGGTTAATGGTGAATGAAAAAAATGAGTTAGATCAATTGAAAATGGTGTAAAGGTTAATTTCATGGAAATTCATAAGCATGAGGCAATAATCTTGTTACTAAAACTCGGTTGTGCAATGTGAAGTTATTTTGGCGATAAATGACAAGATTTTGATTAAATTTTTGTGTGCACCCATTACACCTCACAAATCATGCATCACATTTGAGTTAATGTTATTCTACAAGCTTCGGCTCACGTACGTTTATTAAATCATTTCAGGTTTTCAAGGACCAAGAGCGGTACCAAGGCCAAGATTGCATTATGGGAAAGGGTAGAAGTTAGAAGAATGAATTTATATCTCTTTGTATTTGTATTATGTTTGTATGTAAATTCGAGGGGATGAGTATAATGATACCATGGTTGTAAATAAACCCTTGGAGAATCTCAGGATTTTATTTGAAATTGGATATCTATGAGAATTTAATTGTTTAGAGAAGGTTTTCATTTTGGGTTGGTTTCCAAAAATATATTAAAATTATATTAGAATGGGTCAGGGGTGCTACAAATGGTATCAGAGTTCTAGGTACGAATACCTAAGAACTGTGGGAAGTAAGGATGACCTTCATATGAGAATTGTTTAATGAGATTAGGCACCACTACACGGCATGAATTGTGTGCTTGCATGGGTTGCAATTGAATTATTTTGCGCACGTTATGTGTTGTTTATATGAGCATGGAGGTCGAGTCTTGGGGTGATGTGACATGCCACATGGCATGGCATCCAGTTAACTACTTTGGGATTCGAAATAGAAAAGCATTTGGCCGATGTTCTTTCTATGAGAAATCTGAATTAGTTTCCCGGATCGTCGCGTTGCTTTGAGGCTTTGCCTCAGTATGTGAATATGTGGATGTGATGTGACCAAGTGTTGAGTAATGTGTAGCTTGGCTTTATGAGGTTAGATTGAGTTCGACCTAGTTGGGTGTCATGATATCCTTGTTGTAGGGATTATGCCCATGGGGCTAGGATGAGTTGTGAACTAGACGGTGGTATGAGTAGTGGAATTAGGACCCAATGGTCAGTAATTGTGGTGGGTGTAAGCTCGTGAGACAAGCATCGATTGTTTGAAGTGTTTTGTACCCATGTGAGTTGAGGTTGACCGTAGTTAGTTGCCTGTTATGTGTTGTGCCACCCGTAGTTTGACGAACAAGTATCGTAGAGTGCTACCTCTTGGAGATTGTTTATTGTGGTTGGGTCTGAGGTATGCCCTTGGGCACGTTGAGAATTATGTACGTCGTGAGCCGTGCTATGTCTTAAGCCGTGCTGTGTCATGAGCCGTGTACCCCGAGATTGGGTATGGACGGGAGCATAGTGGATGGGAGTGTAATAATCTCCGGTGTAAAGTGTTTTAGAAGGTCTGTGCTTAGGCACGTGTTTGGGAATGTCTCTTACCCTGAGGGGTGTTGTTGGTGACCACAGTGGCATCTTGTGATTTTGGAGGTTAGATTAATAACCCTCGTGTTCTCCTCCTAGCGTGATGCTAAGTCGTGTTTCTTGATAAAAGTTGAAAGCATATGAGGAAAGAATATGTGGACTAAAGATGCTATCGATAGGTTGGTTGTCGAGTGATGTGTGTGTATGTAAGAGGACATGTACATAGATAGTAGTTGTGATGTGATGAATGAAGATTTGAGGTTGTTTGGAAAGTTTCATGAAGAAAAGTTTTGTGACTTGGGTCGTTGTTTTCAAGAATAGAAGAGATTATGTAGAATACATACTGTTTGGTAAGAAAGTGAGTGTGCGACATTTGTGGGGCTTGTGATAGATGTTGTTGGTGTAATTGATTTGGTCATCTTAGGATGATGTATTTGTATGAGAAGATCCCATGAGTGGATGATATTGGTTATGTGTGACCCAACGTAAAATCTAAGGATGGTGATGTTGTCTTACCCTTAGGGTTGAGTGATAGGGTGGTGCCGTTCGGTCCCGAGTCGGTAGGTAAGGTTTTTTTTGTTTGTGTTATATGTAGTCGCTTATACGTTCAAATAGCTGTATGCTGGTGATGTTCGTGTAATGACATAAGAGACGGGGTGTTTTGTAATTTCTGGGGGTACTGGAGTCGCGAGATAAAGACTGTGGCGTGGGTTTTGTCTACCCGTTTAATTGTTACATACCTATAGGAAATCAAGTTGATATGCTGCAACCCTGTGAGGAGATGTCCTAAAATGAGGAGATTGTGTATGGCGTTATGCCATAGTGGTTAACCAATGAGAATCTTATGAACACGTGCGATGTACCGTTAGGATGTGAAGGTATGAACGATAGTTAATCTACTTGGGAAGAGACCTAAGTATACGAATCTGGCATGACGAGTGATATCTTCATTGTGAATGGTCTTTTTTTTTTTAAAACCAAGTGTGAAATGGTGGCCTTATGAGGTAGTGACGTGGAGCGAGAGCTTAAAATCCAACTCATGGTTTTCCTAGTGAGAGAGATGTATTAGGGTTGGTTGACTAGTGTGACTGTTCGTTCTTGGTGGAAGTAAAACGTTGGGATCATAAGAGTACGGATTCATTTACTCATGATTTCTTGAAGAGCCCGTTTGAACCCAAGCGTATGGGTAATGTTTTTGAGATGTAGTTTGATTTGTATGAAATGCTGATAGCTTTAGTCTAAGATAGGTGAAGTCCATAAGGGAGTTTCGTGGGTTTAAGGCCAATATGAGTATAATGCGAATGAGGTCTAAGAGTTAAGAGTTTAGTGAAACGGATGATTTGGATATCATGATCGGGGTCGACAGTAGCTGTGTAGCCATGGGTGATGCAACCTCAAGGTGAGATTTGTAGGGTTCTTTGGAAGCCAAATATCGATAGAAGTCTCAGAGGATTTGTGTTCGTGTTGTGATCCGTGGGTGTGTACCTTAGGAAATGTATACTATCAGAATCGGGTGATTCCAGGGCTGGGTTCCACGTGGATTTTCTGGTTGGAATCTGTTTACTCAACTGTGTGAATGTAAGTGTGTGGAGTTGCGTTCCCTTGGAGATTGGATTGGTAGACTAAGAATGTTTGTCCCTGTTGACAAGAAAGTTCATGTCGAGGCATAGAATCTTTTGTACTGCTTAATCGAGAACCGCTAACCGTGGCGTGTAGCTTGTTCTAGGTGTATGAGCATGACTGCATCTCTAATTCTTGGTGGAATGGAAAATTTTGTTGGAACCTGGCAGTTGGGAGATTCGCGTGGTATGTTTCTGACAGGCTCTTGCGAACCTGGATTCGTGTTTCGTTTGGGGCTTTGAACTACTCAAAGTTTTGAAGTGTGGAGAATGGTTTGACAGTTTGAAGGGAAGGCATGGATGTATGTGATAGTGTGGATGAATGGAGTGATATAATTGTGGATGACCAATAATTAGATGGTTTGCAATGGTGTAGGTTTAAAAGACCTAGAGGTACGTGTATGGCATCATGACGAGTGATGCGCTTTAGTTTTTATGGATAAATGTATAACTATGGGGTTTTTGATTCATGTAATGTACTCAATTCTAGTGGCTCGTGAAACTTGTTGGTTGAAGGACTAGAGTGATGCCATGCAAGTCATAACATGGTTTTAAGTTCGTGGTGGTTGGTTGGCCGTAAGAATAGGGGTGAAACCCATGTGGACAATGTCCTAGTAGTCCTCGGTATGCTTTGGAATACGTCAGTGAGTTAGACCATAATACGACGGAGTTGAGAGAATCTTAGCAGTGGTGAGACCTGTAATGCAAAATGATATGGTTGAGAAGGTTTAGCCTTTGAGAACATGTATGTGACGTGAGATGGTGGTCATGAAGTGGTAGTCGGTAATCAATGAAGGAGTGGCTGACTCTAGTTCTGGTGTTGATTTGGGTAAGAATTGACGTTGTGTTAAATGATGAACCGTTTTAAATTAATCATACCGGATATGAGTATAATCCGATGAATTTGGATAATTCTAATATTTGTGAAATGTTAGTGTTCAGAAGTTAGCGCCCTTGAGTAATATCATTTCGGAAGAACGACTAAGATCACGGGATTAAAAAGGATGCTATGTGAACCGAGTAATTAATGAAGTGTCTTGATAGATATTAAGATTGAAGGAAAGTTTGGGGTGACCTGAGACGAATTTTGAGGACGAAATTTCCTAAGTGGGGGAGATTGTAGTGACCCGGTCCCTTTTTATTTTTAAGATTTAATTGAAAACATGTTTTGAGACCTTTGGTGGATTTGAGAAAAGTGCTAATTTGGAGGGAGAATTAAAATTTTAATTATGCAATGATGGATGATATTGATATGGGTGTGTTAGTGGAAAGATTTAAAAATTAGAATAGGAGCAAAGTTGAGAGTTTGAGTTGAATTTTAAGAAAATTCGTGGAATTCAGCTTCAAGGGTCGCCGCTCGAGCGGTGGGGGTCCGCTCGAGCGGCCTATCGGGATATGCATGGATAATTCTAGAACTTTGGAGAAAATGGGGGAGTGTATATATATATATATATATATATATATATATATATATATATATATATATAACCCAAGCCCTCAACCCACGTGAGAGAGAGACCTTCACTTCTCTCATTTCTCTTCTCCTCCTCTTCTTCCTTTTAGAGAGAGAAACCCATGTTCCTCATGAAACCCTAACCTTCCACCATGGAAATTGAAGATTGAAGCTAGGTTGGGAGCAAGCAAGGATGGAGATCAAGCTTTGGAGCAAGAAAATTGAATATTAAGCTTTGAAAAGGCAAGAACACCCAAGATGCAAACCCTAGGAGGGAGAAAGTGGTGTAATCTCAAGCTTTCGAGCAAATCCGAGGTAGGATCTAGATTCTCTCATATGTTTGTGTTGATTTGAGTTGATAATTTGTTATATGAGTAAAATATAATGTGATTCATGCATGATTTGAAGCGATGATAAAGTAGTGTGTGAGTTGGGTTGGGTTTTCATGGAAGTTGGAATTTTACAGAGATGATTGACCATGTTTTGTTCAAATTATTGCATAAAATAGGTTTATGAGACTTGAATCCAATGGTTTTGGGGTTGGAAATTGAGATTTGAAGGATGTTTGATGAAGGTTTAAGGGTATGGAGGCTAAAAACTCAAAATAAGGGAAAATCTGGGTTTATCTCAGGCACCAGCGCCATCGAGCGGAGCCCTGTCCGCTCGAACGACCAACTGGCAGAGAGTGGGGCGCTCGAGCGCCCGACGTTCGCTCGAGCGGACTGACTGCGTAGGGACAACTTTTTTCGATCATATCTCCCTCATCCAGACTCCGAATTGGGTCATTCTTTATACTCAAATCGAAGCCCCGGAAGTCCTCTTTATAACAAGACTACTCTCACAAGAAAATCCTTTTTGTAGAAAAAGTTATGAATAAAATAGTGAGGGTATGTCAAAATCTCTTAACTATTTTTTTCCCGTTTTTGGCCGAATGTCTTGAAAATAGTTATTTTCATTATTGGTGGATCCCTTTTCATTGAATTTCTTATCCATTGGGCTATGGATACCTATTTTATTATACTTGGGTTGGGATACTTGTCATGTATCAATTGGTTGGGGTTTTGCTATAGAGTGGGTTTTCAAAATATAATCAAGGTTTTTAAGAACAAGAATGGGTATCTGAATATGGTGATATGACATAGTCATCTTCTAGCATTACTAGGCCTTCGAAAGAGAAATCTGAGTTGTTAACATATGCATAGCTATCTATATTGGGTGCATTCTGTTTTGTTCACATGGCATGATCATGTTTGAGTTATTTACGCGTTGACAGTTTATGTTGTTGACAAATGAGAATTGGGGGTTTGTGTTTAAAGAACCAGTATATTAAAATTGAAGTGAGTGTTGGTTAGATTGAAGGTTACTATAATCTGTTGTAAACTTATTCCATAACATTATGTGACACATGTTGATGTCAAGCCTAAGTTGTGGGTTTTATTGGGTAAAACCGACGAATTTATGAATTTAAAACCGCATGAATGGTTAATTCGGGTATGAGCCCTAAAATGATGGAAATGTGGATAATGGAATTGTGTAATGAATGGGTTTGGTGAGAGGAACCATTTGGGTTGGACTCACATGCGTGTGTTGTGTTATGAAATGCTGAAAGGGACCGGTTTTGAATTGCTAAAGTTGGGCACGAGTTGCTCCTTGGTGAAAGTCTGAAAAACTGTGCTGATTGGGTTCTCTGCCCGCCGGCTAGCAACCGAGAAAGACCATATTCGGGTTCTCTATCCATTGGCTTGTGACTGAGAAAGGACGATAAGGTTCTCTGCCCTCCGGTTGACAACCAGGAAGAGATGAGTCGTGTCGGGGTATAGAACGTTTCGTTACTCCATAGGGCCTGTGTGGCTGGGTTGAATGTAACGTTACGGGGTCTATACGCCTGTCTGGCACCGGTGCCTATGTTTTGAGCCATGAATTGATAAAGTATGAAATGTGTTGGCAAAGCATGGGAATATGCGTGTGTTATACATAATTGGGTTTGTGAAACCTTAACTTGGAAATGTAATAAAATGGTAATGTGTAATGGAACAATTAAAAGGGGCAAAGATGTGTTGGGTTAATGGTGAATGAAAAATGAGTTGGATCAATTGAAAATGGTGTAAAGGTTAATTTCATGGAAATTCAGAAGCATGAGGCAATAATCTTGTTACAAAAACTCGGTTGTGCAATGTGAAGTTATTTTGGGGATAAATGACAAGATTTTGATTAAATTTTTGTGTGGACCCATTACACCTCACAAATCATGCATCACATTTGAGTTAATCTTATCCTATGAGCTTCGGCTCACGTACGTTTATTAAACCATTTCAGGTTTTCAAGGACCAGGAGTGGTACCAAGGCCAAGATTGCATTATGGAAAAGGCTAGAAGTTAGAAGAATGATTTTGTATCTCTTTGTATTTGTATTATGCTTGTATGTAAATTCAAGGGGATGAGTATAATGACACCGTGGTTGTAAATAAACCCTTGGAGAATCTCAGGCTTTTATTTGAAACTGGATATCTATGAGAATTTAATTGTTTAGAGAAGGTTTTCATTTTGGGTTGGTTTCCAAAAATATATTAAAATTATATTAGAATGGGTCAAGGGCGCTACAGGTGCTGAGTTGTGTTTCTTGATAAAATTTGAAAGCATATGTGGAAAGAGTATATGGAAGGAAGATGTTATCGATAGGTTGGTTGTCGAGTGATGTGCGTGTACGTAAGAGGAGATATATATCGATGGTAGTTGTGATGTGGTGAATGATGATTCGAGGTCGTTTGGGAAGTATCACATAGAAGAGTTTTGTGACTTGGGTCGTCGTTCTCAAGAGTAATATAGTATATGGAATACCTAGTGTTTGGTAAGAATGTGAGTGTATCAAGTTTGTAGGGCATGGTATAGATGTTGTTGGTGTAGCTGACTCAGTTGTCTTGGGATGACGTGTCGGTATAAAGAGGTCCCATAAAGGGATGATGTTGGTAGTACGTGACATGGCGTAAGATCTAGAGATGGTGATGTTATCTTACCCTTAGGGGCGAGGGATAGGATGGTGCCATTTGGTCTATAGTTGGTAGGCAAGGTTCATTTTGTTTGCGTTGTGTATTGTTACTATCATGTTTGGATAGTGGTGTGCTGATGGTACTTATGTGGTGACATAAGAGACGGGTGTTCTCGGCTAAATGTTTTATGTTTTTAGTGGGTGTACCGGAGTCGCCAGTTTGAGGTTGTGGCGTGGTTTTGCTTACTTGTTTGGTTGTTACCTACCTGTTGGGAATCGAGTGATGTGATGTGACTCTGTGAGGAGATGTCGTATAGTGATGCGAGTATATGTGGTGTTGTCTTTCGTGGTTAACCGGTGAGGGCCTGGTGGACGCGTGCGATGTATCATTGGGATGTGAAGGAGTGAACGATAGTTAATGTGCTTGAGTAGAGATCTAAGTGTGAAGACCTAGTGCAATGAATGGTATACACATTACGAATGGTGGCTGATAACGTTTGTACAATGATGACAGATGTCTTTACAAGGGCTTGTGGTTAACTTTCCCTTGAGCCGAGCATATATTAGTTGCCCTAAAAGGTAGTGACATTGAGTAAGAACCTAGCATTGGCTCGTGGTTTTCCTTGGAAGAGAGATGTTTCATAATTGGTTTACCAATGTGATTGTTCGTTCTTAGTAGAAGTAAAGCGATGGGATCGCAAGAGTGTGGATTTGTTTGCTCATGATTTCTTGAAAAACCTGTGTAAACCCGAGTGCATGGGTAATGTCTCTGGAGATGTAGTTTGGTTTGTATGAAATGCTGGTAGCTTTAGTTCAAGTCGGGAAAGGTCCCTAAGGGAGTTTAGTGGTTTAATTATTTATGTGGTGAGATCTTCGAGTATCGGTTCTATGGAATTCCTAGGGGAATACAGACCTGTGATTTGGCCGATTAGAAGATCGTGTTGGGTGTATGAGATTTGAAAGGACTGTAAAAGGGTTCGATAGTATGGTTGGCCTAGTGCTAAGATGGAGTATTTTAAGCATGATATGTCTGGAGATTGTTTGTGTTTAATCATAGGTTCAAATATGGGTATGTTGTTTGCCCAAAGGAAAGAAGTGAGGAATAATAAGGTTCAGCAGTGTGGTTTGGATGGCCTAGGGTGATAGACGAGAAACTTTGGGTTAAGATGTTTGCAATAGATGTGTGCTTAAGAAGCGGAAGTGCGGGAGGCGTATACATGGTAATGGATGTTATTAGTAACTCTGGATGAAAGGTCTCAGGATTTAATTTCCTTTCTTTGGTGTCGTGCACTTTCTATGTGAGTTGTTTCGGCAGTGGGCTTAAGGCTGTGACATGGCGATGATTTGTCTAGTGGGAGTTAGGTTAGTGAAGTGCAACCTTAAGAAGTGAGGTATTGGCGCGATGAGAAGGTTGACATTGTGTCCTTGTGATTGGCTGGTGACGAGCTAGTAGTTCTATGAGGTGTGTTATACGAGATAAGAGGTCTAAGAGTTGAGAGTTTAGTGTAGCGGATGATCTGGATATCATGATCGGGGTTGACGGTAATTGTGTGGCTACAGGCTAGGCGACCCCAAGGTGAGACTTACAGGATACTGTGAAGGCCAAGTGTTGATGGGTACTAGGAGTACGTTGAGGTTGAGTCACAGTATCTAGTGGTTTTGGGAAGATGGGCGTCTCAGTAGAATAGTGTTCGTGTTATGATCCGTGAGTGTGTACCTAGGGCATGAGTACTGCCGGATCGGGTAATTGGAGGATTGAGTTCCTCGTGGATTTTCTGGATGGAGTCTGTTTGCTCTACCGTGTGAAAGTAAGTGTGTAGAGTTGTGTTCCCTTTGAGATCGGGTTGGTAGACCAGGAATGTTTGTCCTTATTGATAAGGGAGTTAGTATCGAGGCATAAAATCCCTTTTGTACTGATTAATTGAGAATCGTTAATTGTTATATGCAGTTTATTCTGGGTTATGTGGATATGGGTGTACCTTTAGCTTATGGCAAAGTGGAAAATTTATTGGAACTTACGACTAAGATAATCACATGTTGGGTTCTGATAGACTCTTGTGAGTCTATAATTGTGTTCTGTTTGGAGCCTTGGATTTCTCAGAATTCTTAAGGTGCAAAGGGTGGTTCGACCATTTATAGGGAAGCCACGAATGTATATGATAGTGTGGATGAGTGGAGTAATATAAGTATGAAAGACCAATAATTGAACAGTTTGGACCGTTGTAGACTCGAAAGACCAATGGGTATGTGTATGGCGTCATGAAGAAGAATGCGATTCAGTTTGTATTGGTGAGTGTGTACCTATAAGGTGTTTGATTCTTGTGATGTGCTTAACCCTAGTGATTCATGGAATTCAGGTGGTAGTGTCAGTTTTGATGATTGAAGGACTAGAGTGATGCCGTGTGGGTAGTAATATAGTTTTAAGTTTGTGGTAGTTGGTTGGCCATAAGGACATGGGTAATTTTTGGGGAACACGTGAACTCCTTGAAAATAATGTCCAAGTTTAGCAATGTGTGTTTGGAGGTGTAGTTTTCAATATACACCGGCATACAGCAGTGAATTAGACCGTGATTCAACAAAATTGGGAGAATTTTAGCAGTGGTAAGACCTGTGACACATAATGCTATGTTGATGAGGTATAGTCCTCGGGAACGTGTATATGACGTGAGATGGTGGTAATGGAGGGGTAGTCGGTGATCAATGAAGGAGTGGTTGACTCCAGCTCTGGTGGTAATTTTGGGTAAGAAATGACATTGTGTTAAACGATGAACCGTTTTAGATTAGTCAAGCCCGATATGAGTACAATTCGATGATATGCAGATGATTCTGGTGTTTGTGAAATATTGGTGTTCGAAAGTTAAACCAGACGATAACAGAAGTGTGTTAATATTCTTGAGTCATTTCGTCTTGGAAGACCGATCTGAATCACGGAATTAAGAAAGATGCAATGTGGACCGAGCGATTAACGAAGTGTAGAGACAGATATTAAGATTAAAAAAAGGTTTGGGGTGACCAGAGACGAATTTCGGGGACAAAATTCCAAAAAGGGGGAAAGTTGTAAGGATTCGGTACTTGTTTATTTTGTTCTTCCATATTTTCGGTAAGAGAAGAGACCGAACTAAATTTGGACATGGGTGTTATAAAATCTTGTTCGTAAACGGTTAAAATGAATAATATGTGAAAGTGAAATTGAGATACCTGGTGATAAATGATATTGATATGGGTGTGTTAATAGAAAGATTCAAGTATTAAAATGTGAGCAATGTTAGAAGCTTGGGAAGAATTCTTGGGAAAATTCGCGGAATTCAACTTTAGGGGTCACCGCTCGAGCGAACTATCGGGAAGTGTTTAGAAGATTCTTAAACATTAGAGAAAATTGGGGGGGTTAATATATATATATATATATATATATATCCCAAGCCCTCAACCGACGTGAGAGACCTTCACTTTTCTCTTCCCCTCTTCTTCTCTTCTCATCTCCATCTCTAGAGAGAGAAAGCCATGTTCCTCATGAAAACCCTAACCCTTCATCACTCAAGTTGAAGATTAAAGCTAGATTGGAAGCAAGCAAGGATGGAAATCAAGTTTTGGAGCAAGGAGATGGGAGATGGAGCATTAAGAAAGCAAGAACATCCACAACCAAAACCCTAGGAGGGATAAATTGGAGAAAATTCAAGCTTTTGAGCAAATCCAATGTTGGATCTAGATTCTCTCATACGCTTGTGTTGATTTGAATTGATAATTTGTTATATGAGTAAAATATAGTAGATTTCATGCATGATTTGAAGGATTGATAGGGTTATGTGTGAGTTAAGTTGGTTTCTCATGAAAAATTGAGTTTTTGAGAAATGATAAACCATGATTTTAAGAAATTATTGCATAAAAAGGGTTTATGAAACTTGAATCCAGTGTTTTTGGGATGGAAATTGAGGTTTGAGACATTTGTTGAAGGTTTATGGGTAATGAAGTTGAAAACTCAAAACAGGGGAAAATCTGGGGTTTTCTCGGGTGCCAGCGCGCTCGAGAGCGAACCCCTGTCCGCTCGAGCGGTCAACTAGCAGAGAGTTGGGCGCTCAAGCGCCCGACGTCCACTCGAGCGGACTAGCTACGCAGGGCCAACTTCTTTTGATCATATCTCTCTCATTCGAACTCCGAATGGGGTCATTTTTTGTACTCAAATCGAAACCCAAAAACTCCTCTTTCCAACAAGAGTACTCTCAAAAAAACAAATCATTTTTTAGAAACAGTTATGATTAAAATAGTGAGAGTATGTCAAATTTTCTTAACCATTTTCCATCCATTTTTGGCCAAATATCTTGAAAAGGGTTATTTTCATCAATATTGGACCTTCTCATCGAATGTCTTATCCCTTGGGCTATGGATATACCTATTTCACTATAACTGGGTTGGGATGCATGTATTGTACCGATTGGTTGGGTTTACGATGAAAGTGGGTTTCCTACAAAAAGGATGGTTTTAATAGAACAACTATGGGTAATTGTAAGTTATGTAGTGACATAGTCATTATTTAAGATTCTAAGCTTTAGAAAGAAAATATGGATTTCAACTTGTATATATATATATATATATATATATATATATATATATTATGATGGGTGCATTCTATTTTCTTCACACGACATGATTTCAAATGAATTCAATTTTATGTTATTGGTGTTTTATGAAATTAACGAAAGGAATGTGAAATATAATTCATGAAAGGTTGTGTATTGGAGCTTATGATGCATTTGATTTAAAAGTTGAAATTGGAATTGAAACGATAATATGCGAAAAAGAATGAGAGAGGAACTGATTGTGGGTTGAACTCCCAGATTGTGAAAATGAATTTTTTAAATCACTAATGAACCGTATGGATTGATATGGATTAAGTTGGGCTAGCGGCTCCACGGTGAAAGACTAGAAACTTGCGCAAGATGGGGACCACATGCCCATGGGTTAGCCCCCGAAATGTGGTGTTGTGTCGTGGTGAGTTATAGAGCTATCTATTACCCAATGGCTTCGCGTAGCCTAATGGGAATTAATAGGGGGGGATTTCTATAAGCTACACCCGACACCGGTTCATTAGATGTGATACAATTATATGGCAAATCGGGTAATGGAATTGTGACACTATTTTTGTGAAAAATCGGATAATGGGATGATAATATGGATAGTATGAAAAGATAAATGGGAACAAATTGGCGTGCGTGGGTGTGTGCGTGTGAAGGAATAATGAATTGGTAAAAAAAATTGTATTTTATTTCGGTTGCACCCATCACACCTCACAAATCATGCATTACATCTGAGTTAATCCATATCTTACGAGCTTCGACTCATGTATATATGTAAACCATTTTAGGTTTTCAAGGACCAAGGACTATACCAGGGTAAAGGCTGCATTGTGGGAAAAAGTTAGAAGCTAGAAGAAAGATCTAGTATCTCCTTCAATTTTTTATTTTGTTTGTACAAAAATTTGAGTAGATGATTGTAATGATATACTGGTTGTAAATGAATTCTTGAAAAATCAAAGGTATTTGTTTGGAATGGCATATGTAAGAGGATTTGATTGCTTAAAGAAAGTTTTTGTTTTAATATGCTTCAAACCCAAACCTTTAGTGAAGGAAACTTACTGTTAGTGACCTTTGTATGCGGGATGGTGCGGTTGATTCACGGGTTCCCCGGGGTCGAGGCGTGACATACTAGTAGCTTTTAATTTGTTGTTACCAATGTTAATAATATAAGTAATAATTTGTTCCAAATACTTATAATTTATACTTTAATTTATATTTTTTTTCTACTTCAGCTACAAGGTACAATTTTTACCAAATACTTACAACTTCTACTATAAGCTACAATTTATAAGTTACTAGTGGTAGCTTTGTCAAATGCCGAAAAGAACCAGACAAAAAAAAAGTGGTGGCTGTAGAGACACATTTGGAATAATTAATAAATTATAAGAGTAATGATATTAGTGAGAATTTCAAATAAAATAATTAAAAAAATTATGATTGATGAATTATTAGAATTATTATTGTCACGCTCCAAACTCCAAGGTCATACGAAAACCCACCAAACACCGTTTATGAAAATAAGATTTCCAGTTGGAAAACCATCAACTCAAAAAAAATATACAACATTTGGATAAAAGATTCCCAAAGTTCAGCTCTCATAAACAGTATAATGTATTCGCATACATGAATAAGTATATCGCCTCAAGGCGTAAAAAACTCGCCTTCTGAAACAGGCATCACATGTAAACTACATGTCACAAAAATAGGGAAAACTATAGCAAGTCTTCCATCACCACTACATATAGGTCAACTCCACATGCTTACCTAAAAATGGTTTTACAGGAAAATCCCACACCGTGAAAAAGGGTTCGACGAAAAAGTGGTTCGAGGAACGTTTGCCTTGGTTAACATGGACGGAAAAAGGGTTCGATATATGTTAATCTTAGTTAACAATGCATGTGTGTATGCATAGAATCGGAGGGACGAAAAAGTGGTCCTGACGATGTATTTATGTGCCGGTATCTGAAGGACGGGAAAGTGGTCCTGAAGAGACACATGTTGTGTATGTTGCACGTGGTATGTTGTGTGGGATGCATGTGTTGCGTCATGTAGATGGCGTATGTCGGGTGAGATGCATGTATTGCATGGGTTAACTCCGATTAACTTGGTTGTTGTTGAGGCAGTGGTCTTTCGGTGAAAATCCTTGTGTTGGGTGGGTGTGTCTCATGGTGTTATTGTAGGACTGTTGTTGGGACTTGTGAGAGTCTATATATATATACGTGTGTTGCATATATACCTATGTTGTATGTGGGCTTATGAGAGTCGAGGGTCGTAGGAGTCGATCCTTACATGTGAAGCACTGCAGCATTTTCATATGTATACAAAACCGTTTTTAAACTGTTTTTAAGGCTCTTGTGAGTCATGATATAAAACTATTTTCAAACTTTTTTTGAGGTTCGGGTGAGTCGTTACATACATACATCTTCTAGCATGTTTAGCTTATATTGCACATTTGTCTAGTTTCTGCTGAGCTTTGGCTCACGGCGTGGGATTTGAAATATTTTTCAGGTACCGGTCACGCAGGTTGATCTGGAGGTGCTAGAGGGGCAGAAGATTTGTAGTCTTCCTTTTGTTTCTTTTGATCCATGTATGTTTACATGTTAGCGGTGTTAGGACTGCGTGTTGTAAGCCCGAGGGCAATAAATATTTAAATGCATGTATGCTTTATTTTGAGAGTATAACATCGGGTTGGGTGTTATGTATGTTTGTTGTTTGGTGTATCACGTGACCCAGAGTTTGGGGCGTGACAGAATAGTATCAGAGCTCTGGGTTCGAATACCTATGAGCTGTGGAAAGAGGGTGCATCACCTGGTGAGGTTGATTGCGTTTGCTTGACTGCATGTGCTTAGCTGCTTTGATAGCATGGGCATGATCTGTGTGAACGGTGCATATATGTGGGCATGGGGGTTGAACTTTGGGAACGATTAGTCTTGCCTTTGGGCATTTGGGTTAACAAGCTTAGAAGTTGAGTTAAAAATGCATTTGGTCGATGTGTTTTCTGGCAAGGAATCTGAGTAGGCTATCCAAATAGACGAGTCATTCTTGTCGGTTCTCCTCGGTATGTGGTGTTGTTTAGCATGAACCTATGTGGCTATGTGGTTAGCGTTTATGTTCATGTGATATGCTACATCTTATGTTCTGTTTTCCTTTCATATAGACGTGATGTCTGTGAGGAGAGGACGTGGCCGTGGTTGAGGCCTTGGCCGTGGTTTGGGCCGAGGGAATATACCCATCTCTAATGCTAGGGATGCAAATGCTCCCCAAGGACCTGTTGACGTGATAGGGTTGCTGCGTGCGCTGGTTGGATCCATTGGCCAGCTGGTTGAGACCTCTAGAGGGGGAGGGAGAGAGCCAGAGTTGAGGGCAATGGTGGCGATGCAGGAGTTTAGACATATGGATCCTCCTACCTTTGCTGGGTATCCTGATCCTATAGTGGCTACCGAGTGGTTGAAGCTGGTGACCCGGATCCTCGATACATTGCAGATTGTGGAGGATGATTTACGGGTTCCTTTTGCCACTTTCCAGTTGAGAGGGGATGCTCATGAGTGGTGGAAATATGCTCAGAATACTATGGAGGGCACGTGGGCTGCTTTCACAGGGGTTTTTCAGGCAAAGTATTTTTCGTCTTCATCCAGAGATCTATACAGAGCGGAGTTCTACGCTCTCACTCAGGGGGCAATGAGAATTGTTCAATATGTGGCCAGATTCACTAGTCTGTCCCGGTTTGCACCCGAGTTGGTGGGCACAGATGAGTTGCTGTCGAGGAGGTTTGAACGGGGATTGAGGCCTAAGATCAGAGAGCGAGCTGCAGGGATGGGGCTGCGTGTTTTCACAGAGCTAGTGGTGTCGACAGCGAGGATTGAGAATACCTTGAGTAAGTTTTGAGGTTCCAGGGAGATCAGAGTACTATAGGGTGGGATGGAGGCTCAGTCAAGTGGATGCTCTAGCAAGTGGCAGAAGTCCTCTGGTCCTAGTTTTCACCCATCTGGGTCACGACAGCAGTTTTCTGCACCAGCACCATCGGTGGCCTCGTCTGGGAGTTCAAAGTAGAAGGAGTTAATCTGTTATCGGAGTAGGCAGCCCGGGCATTGTGTGGTGGATTACCACAGCCGAAGAAATCTCAGAGTTCGGTGCCAATTCAGTTGCAGCGGAGGGAGCCGCCAGTTTGTTTTAGGTGTGGTCAAACAGGGCATATTGTTAGGAACTGTCCTCAGGGTGGCAGTGCACCGAGCACTTTAGGTGCAACACCAGTATAGGACCGTTGGGCTTATCAGCAGCCAGCAGTGTAGACCTCAAGGGTGACTGACCGCGGTGCTTCAATTCAGTCGGTACGGCAGCCGACGGTCCTAGGGTATGAAAGGTAGGCGAGGATGACACAGGGCCGGGTGTATGCTCTTACAGATCCCAGTTCCTCCAAGGATGACACATGGCCGATTGTGACGGATGATGCAGCTACTCCTCCAGGGAGCAGAGGTACTTTCTGAATATGTAAACTTTGGGCCAGTGTTCCTATTGGAACGGGAGATTTGTGTTGCTTCTTTTCATCTGTTTGGGAGTTGGTGATGGACTTCGTGGGTTGAGTGTTGGGTGTTGAGACACCAGTTGGTGAGCTTGTGAGGTTGGGACGAGATGTAGATCCCATGTCTTTGAGGTCGTTAGTCGTTGTCTATAGTGCACAACCTTGTTTGACTATATCCTAGGAATGTATGGCTGATCACCTCTCATACCTGTGTCGATGGTGATCAACGGGGTTGTTTCTTTTAACCTTATGCTGAATTTTGGGGATGAAATTCCTTTAAGGGGGGAAGAGTTGTGAGACCCTGACCAGTTTTCTTTTTCGGCATTTTTCGACGCGTGTTTGCTATTTACGTGAGGGCATGTTTTATATGCGTTTTTATGCATAATCGGATTTAGATATGCATATGGGGTTGGTTCCCAAAGCCGTTAGACGCTGTGATGCGAGTTTAAAAAAAAAGATATTTTTTGACGAGCCTATAAATATCTAATCTTAGATATTTTTAAAATATCTTCTCTCTCTAGCCTTGAAATCTCACCAAATGCTCTGCCTTCTCTCTAACTTCTCGGGGTTCAGTTTTCGACGATAAGACAGCAGATCCCTAGTATCCTCATGGTGGGCTACGCCTTCATCCAGACAGAATTTTATTCTGACAAAGTTTATTTTTTAACGTGGTTCGAGTCGTCAAGTTTTTAACTCAACGAGGTAAGATCCTAGACTCTCATGTCGTATAATGGTGCTACGTGTAATTGTATGTGTTTCCACCAATGAAAAATGTATGAAAAATTGATTTAAAGAACAGGTTTTAGTTTAAAACTATTTTTGTGTTGTTTTCAGTTGAGTGAACCAGGTTTTGAGGTTTTTCATTCGGTGGTTCTTGATGTTTTGGGCTTCTGTATGTCCGTGGGTGTTAAAAATATGTGAATCAGTAAGTTTATGTGTATTTTGAAGCATCATAGTGAGTATTTGATAGTTTTGGGGCTTAGAACAGAAAACAGGGAAAGTATGGGTTTTTCTCAGGTGGTAGCTCGCTCGAGCGCCCGATGTCTGCTCAAGTGGACTGGCTGCGCCAGGCCGTTTTGTTTTGATGATATCTCCCTCGTTCGGACTCGAAATTGGGTCGTTCTTGTACTCAAATTGAAGTCCCGAAAGTCTTCTTTCCAATCACAACTCTCAGAAAAAAATTCTTTTTGTAGAAAAAGTTATGGCCAAAAGATGTTAACCGTTTTTCACCCGTTTTGGTCGAATGTTTGGGAAAAGCTTATTTTTCATCCTTGTCGGCCCTTTTTATCATGTTTCTTGTTTCTTGTTTCTTGGGGCATTTTGTTGTTTTGGTTCGTTGTGGGCTCGTGTTGGGCGCATGTGGGCATCGTGGACTCGTGTAGGGCGCGTGTGGCAGTCGTGGGTTGTCTAGGACACGTGTGGGTATCGTGGGCATGTGTTGGACAACAGTGGGTCCGTGTTGGCCGTGTTGGGCGTATGTTGGTATGGGTTGTGATGTGTTTTTTACTGGCTCTCCTCTAGTGATTCTTAGTCAATGGAATTATGGGGTTCTATTGACTAAAATCATGAAGAGGGGTGTTAGTCAATTTTTGTTTCGGTCGGTTGTGGCGGTGCTGTAGTGGTTTGTTGTTTGTCGTCATCTTCGGGGATGACATGGGTTGTTTTAGCGTGACATTGGGGTACGGTCGTGTGCATAGTGGTTCGTGCATCATTTCGTGTGGGGGGTTTTGTTTTGTTTCTTGGTTTGGGTTTTCTCCCAGCATTGACCGCTCAAGTGGTGGTTGTGCGCTCTAGCGGGCTGGTGGCCGAGAGTTGGGTCGGTGGGTGGCCGCTCGAGCGGTGGTCGTTGGCTCGAGCGATGGTGTGGCAGAGATGTATATCGGTAGGGGACCGCTCGAGTGGTGTTGGCCTTCGGGTCTATTTTTGGTTTTCTGTGTTATTGGTTGTTCGGGTGAGAGGACAGGTTGTCCGGTTAGTGGACGTCTGGTTGTGTGGCGTGCGGTGCTGTTATGTGAAACATAGTATTTTACGTGGTTGTGTGTATTTAAACTTTAGTTTTATTTATGCGTGTTATAAGATGGAAATGTGGTCTTATATGATTTTGAAATATAAGACGGAAATGTGGTCTTATATGATTTTGAAACATAAGACAGAAATGTGGTCTTATACGATTTTAAAACCTAAGACGAATATGTGGTCTTTGGGTATCTAAAACTCTAGTTTTGGTAACACGTGTGTGTGTGTGTTCTTATGTGGACGGAAGAAAATGTGGCCCGATGTCCCGTGGACGAAAAAGTGGTCTAATGTGATGTGGGCTGAAAAGTGGCTCACTAAATGTTAACTTTGGTTGACGTGGACAGAAAAGTGGTTGGATGTTTCGAGGACGAAAAAGATGATTGAGGAACGTTAGCCTTGTTTAACATGGACGGAAAAGGGGTTTGATATATGTTAATCCTAGTTGACGATGAATGTGTGTATGTGTAGAATCGGAGAGACGAAAGAGTGGTCCTAATGATGTATTTATGTGCCGGTATCTGAAGGACGAGAAAGTGGTCCGAAAGAGGCACGTGTTGTGGATGTTGCATGTGGTATGTTGTGCAAGATGCAGGTGATGCGTCGTGTGGATGGCGTATGTCGCGTGAGTTACATGTATTGCATGGGTTAACTCTGGTTAACTGGATTGTTGTTGAGGCAGTGGTCTTTCGGTGAAAATCCTTGTGTTGGGTGTGTATCACCAAGTTAATGTAGGACTGTTGTTGGGGCTTGTGACAGTCGATATATATATATATATATATATATATATATATATATATATATATATATATATATATACGTGTGTTGCATTTATACATGTGTTGTACGTGGGATCATG
>JAULJZ010202120.1:0-19558 GCA_032270985.1 Heliamphora pulchella
TAGCTTGTTAATTAGGGTTTGTTGCAAATGTGTTTGGTGTCTTGCATGGTTTTACGTACTATTTAGGGTGATGTTTGATTTGTTCTAATTAATAACAGTAGGGCAAGATCTCTTGCCTTGGCCTGGGTAATGATTGTCTATTATATCATAATTCAGTATCTTTTTGGATTACAATAATGTTATCCACGTTTGAGATACTAGGTCATGGACGTGGCCTAGCTAATTTCTTCTCTCAATATGCTCATGCCCACCAGGTGAATGACATATTAATTAAACTGTTTTTGTTATTTGATTTTTTCTTATAAATTATAAATTATTATAATTTTTATTTTATAAGTTTATTTTACATAAAATTATTTTTTTTAAAAAAATTTGGCTAGAATTGTTAAAATCATATATATAAATCTCAGCAAAAAAAAATTTAAGTACAATATATGAAAAAAATTCATAAAATACATAAAATAAAATAAACAAATAAACTAAATTTTATGTTAATTTTTTAAGTCTTCATCGAATTTTCTTCATCTTTTGATATATAAAAAAATCTTTTTCAGTCATGTCATTGAGATGCTCCCAAAAAAGTTAAAGAAAATTATCTAAAAGCTGAAAAGTCCAGGAAAAATAAAACTAAATAAAATTCTTAAAATTTATTCCAATTGTGGCATCTTCATAAAACTACCCATAAGATTATTTATAATTCAAAATGAATGATCTAAATTTATTTGTAGTGTGATTCATATCTTGACAAAATAAATGTGGTCCTGATTGGCAAATAGTTTAAAAGCAAGTTTTTTTTAAAAAATTTTTTAATAAAAAAACTAAATTAGATTTAAAGTAGGTTGTTAATTTGGTAACTTAGATTTTAAGATAACTTTTTGAAAATTAGTTGTTTGTATGAAAAGCTAATTTTTTTATTTTTCGTTTGAAGTGGACAATTTTATCCTTCTATATATTTGATATTAACAATTATATGTAATTGGTAGTTAAAGTAAATAAGTTATGAATAAGAGTATTTTTGTATTTTAAAAGTTATAGAAGTTTGAATAGAATATTCTGAAAGTTTGTGTTTTAATCTGATTTTTTTGTTTTTTAACTTTTTTATTTTTTTGTCAAACAGAGCAATTTTAATTTTTTAGCATTTTTAATTAAGAAGCTAAAAAACTAAAGTTACCAATCATGAGCCTTATTATGAATAATTTAATGTGTAAATAACATTTCATTTGAATTAATGTAAATTCACCTCGAATAAGAAAGCACATATGATTGATGTACTAATTCAATATCGATATTTGTGTTTCGTTTGGATGCAACTTTTCTTTGGGCTTTTTCATAACCCTACAAATAAATGTCCCGTTTGGGATAATTGTTTACTTGTTTATTTAGTTTTAATTATTTTTGTATTTAGTGAAATTTTTTTATCATTTAATTAAATTATTATACTTTTCGACTACTCTCATCGAGACAAGCCGATCGAAAAAGTAAAATTTTGATCAAAATATAAAAAGTTTAAAAAAATAAAATAAACCAAAATAGCCCATTGAACCAAATTTAATATTGCTTATTTTCATTTTTAATGAATGTTTTTCATCTTTTATCAAACTTCTTTATTTCTTCGATTCATCTCATCAAGGTGATTCAAAAAAGTAAAATATTTTAGTTTTGCTTGAGTAATAGGTGAATTTTATCATTTAATATTCTCATTAACCTCTAGGTGCATTCTTTTTGTTCTCATTTACACTTTTTATTAATGTTCTCATTCTACAACTTAATTAGAATCTGAATAGAAATTTGTTCTCATTTTTTGATTAATTTCTATTTCTGTTTGATTAATGAGTGAATTTTTATAATTTGGTATTCTCATTAGCATCTACATATATTTGTTTTTAATTTTTATTAACGCTTTATGCTAATGTTCTTATTTTTGCAACAAAATTAGAATATAAATGAGAATTTATTTTTATTTTCTCGTTGTCGAAAGGTATAATAAGACATTTCCCCATCCATGACGAAAAAAATAAGAAAAAATATTGTCAAATAACCCTAAGATTCAATTTATGTTGTGTTGTCTTTCATAAAAAATAGCTTCCAACCAACCAACCAACGCGTGAAAGCTTCTCGAATGCATTTAGTTGAAGCCGACGTTGAATCATATACATTTTGAAGTAGAAACCAAATCGGCGTGCAAGTTTTTGCTTCTTGTCTAATAGAACCTCGTTTCTTTTTGTCAAAATTTTCTCCCCTATTTGATTGTTGTTATTTTAGGATACGTGTAGTTGTATATATATTGGTTTGCACAGGCAAGTTTTTCATATAGAGTGTATTTTGGGTATATTATTTTAAAATGAGATGTAGAGCTCGTTTGGCAACCGACTTTTAACCACTTTAAGTTAAAAGGTCAAAAAATTTATTTGGTTGAGATATGTGTGGCTTTTAAATCAAAGGTTTAAAATAGTTTTAAGCCAAAAGACAAATATTTTTCTTTAAAATTATTATAATTTTTTAAAATTTATTTTTAAATAATTTTACATTTAATGTAGATCTTGTTTGATAGATTTTGACAAATAAATTTTAAAAATATAATTTTTATAAAAAAATAAATGTGTATAATAAAAGTTATGATATTTTTAAAAAATATAAAAAAATTATGTAAAAATCAAAAAAGACTAAAAGGCTTTGAATTGAAAAACAAGATTTTTGAACTTTTTGAACTTTTAAACAAAATGGCGAAAAGCTAACTTTAATTTAAGCTGGTTGCCAAACAAGAGCATATTATAATATTAATTTTTAAATAAGATTTATTCTTAAATAAGTTACTAAATGAGGACTTGTAGGTGAATTAATTACAGAAATTTTATGTGGTTTGTTCACGTGTAACGATAAAAGTACTGTTGACGTTGAAGTCTAAATTTGTCAACTTTTTCAAGGGGACAAATTAAGAAATTGAACTTGTATGAAGTTTCTTTTTCATTGTTTTTCCCAACAAACAAACACGAAAAAGAAAAACAAAATAACGAATACAAATAAAATAACAACAATACCAACCATTTTTTTCCTCTCATTTTTTGATTTGGTTAGAAATTAAGAAGAATGTAAGTAGTTATTTTGTCTAAATTATTCATCTTTTTTATTTACTCACCCAAAAAATAAAATTGTACATAATCAATCTTAATTATATATTTTCTCTTCACTTTTCTCTCTCTTGATGAATTCAAAATTCAAACATGGTGATTCAGTCATTTAATTTTTTTAGTTTTAAAAGTTATAGTAGTGATGTTTAGGTTTGCTGAAACTAATTATTCATAGATTGTAATTAAAAAAATTAATTATTATAATTTATAATAGAAATTATAAATTTTTAAAAAGAATGCTAGCTCGCTTATAGCTTAAATTAGTTATTTATTAAAAGAAAAATAATAATAATTTGTGTATAAGGACGGATTGAGACGAGCCCGTGAACAACCATCACTTCCAAGTTTTTGTTTAAAAAAACTTATTATAATAATATTATTAATATAAATTATTTTGAAACTAAACAAAAGTTACTCTACGATTTTGGCATCGTTAAGTTCAGACTTAAAGTCGGATTTTTAGTTCTTTTTATTTAAAATATTAAAAAATGAAATATCAAATCATAACTTTTTTTTTTTTATCTGCATACTGATTTAAGGTAAGTTGTAACAAAATTTAATCGTGTCTTAAGTCACTTTAAACATAATTTTATCATAAAATTAATTTTAAATAATAAATAACTTTTATAATTATTTAGAATAAAAATGTATTAAAAAATAACTTTTTTTTAGTCTCACTTGTAAATTCAACTATAAACAAGGACAAAAATAAATAAATTAGACTAACTATATTTTTTGGCTATGTATGTTTGTGTATATATATATATATATATATATATATATATATTATGAATATATTTTTAATATTTGAGTGCTACTTTTTATAAAAAAATAAAAAAATAAATTTAAAATAGAGAGAAAAAATTAAATTTAAATAAAAAGAGATAAGAATTAGTAAAAAAATATAGAGACAAAAAAATAAAAGAAGAATAAAAATTTACAAATCATTAGATTAAATAAATTTTAGTCAATCGAATGTATCAAATAAATAAGAAAAATACTAATTACCGGTGGTTAAGAAATATACAATATATAGATATTTATATAAAATATATTAATATTTATAAAAATAATAATCTCTACACTAAAAATTATATTAATATTAAAAAAATTATTTTCATTAAACTATTAATCATCCCAATAAATAGTGATTAACACTACCTAATAAATAAATATCACATTAAAAATATTGTACTTTATAATATAAACAATTCGTTTAGTTATTTAACATAAAATAAAAAAATATACATCCGTAATTATACCTAGACAAGTGCGAATAAATAATAATTAAAAATGACATCATTTCTGTCAGTATTGCACATGGCACCATGTCGTTGTTGTGGTTCCAAACACATGTGACAACTTATGGAGTAATTATTCGGTCATTCTGAAATATTATATGATAAGTTTAGGTAATATTTTTATTTAATATAATAATAATAAATTTTATAGTAGAAATATAATAATTTATTTTTGTTAGGTGGTTAAGAGATAAAAAGTAATCTATATTACATAAATTATGATAATTTATTTATTAAAAATACCACATTATATTACTTAAATAGTACTCCTAAAATATTTAATAATTTTCCTAACTTTTGTGTCTTTTTGTTGCATGGCTCATGCATGTGGGTCTGTGACGTGTTTTTCAGAAGGTGCAATATGTATTTGTTTGGCTTGAAAGAAAAAATTGGCCTTATTTGGATTGCCCTTACTTATTTGTTTATTGACTTATTCACTTATTAGTAAATAAGTCAAAAAATATTTAAGTCACTTTGTTTGGATAATTTATTTATTTGTTTATTTGGCTTTTCAAACGAGTTTATTTGCTTATTTATTTATTTGCTTGTTTACCTACCCAAACGAGTTTATTTAGCTTATAAGCCAACTTATTTGGCTATCTAAACGAGCTTATTTGCTTATTTATTTTTGACTTATTTGACTACCTAAACGACGTGACTTATTTTTTTACTTATATGCCAATAAGTAAATAAGCAAAACTACCCAAACAAGGCCAATGTCATTTGCTGAATTAAAAAATTAACAGTGTTGCGCACATTGTATAGAAACACTGTATATTTTATTGTAAGTATAGATGTCGCCATAAAAAAAATACTACATTACAGATTCCACTTATTTTATTTATCAACTAGTTATCACCCGTGCTTAAAAAAGTTGGATTATTTAATTTTATTAGTAATTAATTAATCAGTCAATTTTGAATTACTTAGTTAAATATATGACTTTGTTAGTTTGCTAATTTATTGATGTAAGAAAATATAAATAAAAATATGATAAAAGTAAAATAGTAAAATTATTTTTTTATTAAATTAGTAAAAAGAGAAGTTATATTAATTATTTTTTTACTTTTTTACATAAAAGAATATAAGAGATGAGATAAAACAAAATGAAAGACTAAAATTGTATCATTTTAAGAGTTAAATATTTTACAACTACATAAATGTTGTGTCAAGTTCTTATGCCTTGTTATGTAGATATAAGATTGTCGCATTCTCACGTATTGTTCTATACATTGTGACTGTATATATACCTATTGTTAAAAACTCAACAATATTGCGTACAGTGAATAAAACATTGCATGTTTCATTGCACGCATATTTGTCACCATAAAATATACAGCATTATGGACTCCACTTATTTTATTTGTCAATTTATATAACGCTGTCACATACTCATACATTATTCTTTGCACTGTATATATACTTACGGTTAGAAAATCAGTAATGCTATGCATAGTAAATAAAATATTGTATGTTTTACCGCATGTCTATGTGTCATTACAATAAATAATGCATTGTGTATCTCACTTATTCTATTATTTAGCAAGGAAAAAAATTGTGCTGAGTTTTTACAATAAATAATGCATTGTGATCATCTCAATGTACTTTTTGCATTGCTCTGAAAATATTGCAATGCTCTAGAAAGAGAAGGCAGGTAAAAGGTCAAAAAGGTAAAAGTTCAGCATTACAAAAATACATTGTTATAAAGTTTGAGGAGACATGGCCCCCTATTTAACACTACATAGTTCCACCTCTGACAATAATTCACCTGCAGTACTATGCAACATGTATGATAAGTAGGGGGGGTGTGGTGGGGGATATCAATTCGACCTAATCTCCAAGACGTCTTTATGTCATGTGGTACGAGGGGACCATTGTCTTAGTCGAAGCTGCTCAGCCAAGGTAAAAGTTCAAAAAAAGCCATAACGGGAGCTTAGAGATGAGGGAGCCAAGCTCACAGTTATTGAGAGCCTACAAGCCGAACTCTATAAATAGTATATATTGATCTGACACAAATGTTGATGTATCAAAGTTTGTTGCCTTAATCCTTTATAAGTGAAAAAGTGAAAAAGTAAAAAAGAGACTATTAACAGTACTAAAAGAACACTCGACGCTATTATCATTGTAATTCAGTGGTGAAACTCAACAATAATTATTGCTAGTGTATAATTATGTTAAACAAATTTTTATCAATTGAGTCATTTAAAAATTATAAGATAATAACTTTTACATTAAATAATAATTAATCATCTGCAATTAGTATAACACAAATTAAATTTAACATCTAAATTACTAGATAGAAGACCGTTTGAATATAATTATACTGTTGTTTCAACAAAAAAAAATACTTAAACCTCTACGATTATATTCGACGAGATATTATATTTTAAAATCTGTATATAATAACACGTTCTCAACAATATTAAAAATATAATTTTTAATACATGAAACAAATCAATTATTGAATCAAACCACGTAAAGTAGTAACTTTGATTCAACTTTATAAACAGATTTTTAATTAAACTCTTAAAATTGCATATTTATAATTGTGTAGAATATCTCAACAATAGTGATATAATTAAATTTAGGGTAAATTACACTGGCCTCCCCTCTGGTTTCTGACAAAAACAGAAATCTCCCATGTAGTTTTTAAAATATCACTAATCTCCCATCAGGTTTAATTTTTGTATCAAATTAATCCAACCGTTAAATTTTTGTTCAGTTATGTCTTGTTTGGCGCATTTTTCGAATCAATTTTTATGATCAAATTCGTTCATAATGTAGAACTCTTCGAGTTTATACAGAATGTGAAAATTCATATTCATCTGATATCTGTAGTTAAGTGATTGAATAAGATCTCCTAATATTATTTTATAAATAAATAAAAAAAATTATAATTTGAAAAAGCATTGTTAAATAAATATTATTCAATCACTTAGTTACATGTATCAAATGAATTTTAAATTTTACACACTAAACAAATTCGACGAGTTCGACGTAATGAACGGATTTGATCATAAAGATTTATTCCAAAAACGCGTCAAACAAGGCTCGGCAAAGCAAAAATTTAACGGTTTGACTAATTTGATGCAAAAATTAAACCTGAAAGGAGATTAGTGACATTTCAAAAACCACAGGGAATGTTTATGTTTTTATCAAAAATTAGAGGGGAGCTCAGTTTAATTTACCCTTAAATTTATAGTTTGTAAAAATTTTTATCGTCATGACTTTTTAAGAACTACGAATATATAATCTGTGTTTGAAATAAAAATACTTAGAATAGTAATATGGTGCAATGCGTTAAAATTAATCATTTGATACTTTTATATTATCATGGGTCAATTAAAGTGTTTTTATATTATTATGGGATCAATTATAATTTTTTAATGTGGTCAACTATACACTAATTAAAAAAAAATAATAATAACAATAATAATATTTTTTTTTTGATGGGGTCAATTGACCCCATAGTCCACCATGTGGAGTCACCCTTGTTGTAGTTATAACTTTATGGCTGACTTTATGGGTATGACAAAATATATCATGAAAATAGAAGTTAAACGCATTACTCATCTATAGAAGGAGGAACATTTTCCACATATACGCAGAGGCACTCTGGTAAAGCAAAAACTTTATCTATTTGCTTCTTCACATTCAAACTCATACTAACTAATATGTGTTTAAATGTGCCATTTACACCATCAATATACACTTGCAAAACTCTTACGTGTTAATAATATGGTTCTCTTATAGTATTTTCAGAGTTAGTATTGGATGGGATAAAAAGGAGAAAAATGCAAAAAAATAAAGAAAATAATAAAAAATCGCACACTGGCCAATTCCGTTTGTTTGAATGCCTGTCCACACAATTTTTCACAGAAGCTTGGGCATTCGAACGATGGTCGAAAAATCAGGACTGCACGAATTTTAAAGTTAGGTAAAAAAGAAAGAGACTATAAAAGGATGAAAATAAGACAAAAGAAGGGTTCGAAAACTGAGAATTAAGCAGAAAAAAATGCTGACTATGGAGAGAGGGTTCAGCATGACTTCTTCAAACCTCTAGGAGTTCCACCACACCATGAGCGATTAAACTCCCTCCTTTCTAAGGTTTGATGAAACCTAAGCCGGGTAGTTTGGATTATGTTTAGATTTTGGTTTTTCTTTTTGTAATACGACTCAACAAGTTGTGTAACTTTTAGACGTTTAGTTTTAATCAATAGATGTATTTTATCTACTTCATTCATTGATTCATTTATTGTTAAGATATGTCTATCTTTATCTCACGAGTTTAGTCTAGTTTTCGTGTTTGCTTTCTGTGATTGTGAATATGAAATTATGCAATTGTTTTTATCGTTATATTTGATTAAAACATGAGATGGGTTATTTTATGATAAGACAAATCATGCCGAATTCATCTAGGATGATCCGTACCTATCAAAGATAGACTATACTAGGTTTTAATCAAATACCTTTCTTGGTGGCTCGACTTGGGCTTATAGCTAGAACAGGTTTGTAACGACCCAAGTGAACCACTAGCCTAATAACTTAAATAAAGAGCCTAACTACGCGGTCAAAAAATTTAAGCCCAAGTTATTAGTAGTAGCTCACTTGTTTTATTATATACTAGATATATTTTCCATCTTCCATCGATATGAGATAGGGGTATCACAATATCCTCCACTCAAATACGTGATGCCCTCGTTGCGTGGTCCAAGTTCTTTTCCTGGTTGGGATGTTGATAGCAGTCTATTAATGGACACTGAGCAACCCATTAACGTGCACAAGGTATATAACCTCGGGGCTTCTACCCCTCTCCTGAGCCTCTACTCCTCTATTCACACAGCCATGGAGCCCTACATGGGAACCAGGGTTGGCTCTGATACCATTTGTAACAACCCAAGTGGACCAATGACCCAATAACTTAAATAAAGAGCCTAACTACACGGTCTAAAACCTTAAACCCAAGTTATTAGTAGTAGCTCACTTGTTTCATTATATACCAGATATATTTTCTATCTCCCACCGATGTGGGATGGGGGTATCACAGGTTTAATTGAATCGTGTGAAAGTTAATCGGGCCTTTACGGATTTAAACCGCAAGGCTCTGGTGGATTCAAAACCCTAGGGCTTTCTTTCCATGCGAATCAAATTTCTTTACTGCTTTCATTTAATTTCTTTTCAAGCTTTAGATAATTAAAATCTCAAAATTATTTCTCTTAAATTGAACTGGAGGATTAATTATAAGTCATGTAGCTTAATCAAATTATCCATGTGGAATGATGCCTAATCTTAATCACTATTTTACAGAGTAGTTGTTTTTGCTAGATTTTAAATATTTATTTTTTGTACGATAATTACAACATCACTAACTTGAATGTGGAATGGCCCACTCATTTTTTTATTATAGAGGGTTAAAATTGGGATTTACAATTCCATACTCATTGACAGCTGACTGGGTAATAATTAATTTCAGTAACAAACTTATACTGCTGAACTATTTTAGTGACTCTTGTTACTTTTTTTTTTTGAATAGAGAAAAACTAATATATTGCTCAAGAAGAAGAAAGATTACATCAAGGGCTCATGATAAGAAGAAGCTCTCCATATATGATATTGCTGGCAAGACATCATCAAAGGAGATCCTATACAAAAAAGAAAGACATGATAAAAAATTATGTTCACAACTCTCTTCTCTATTTGCTATACACGGAAAATAGCTGTATTAACCTTCATCATTCATGGATCACTATTTGTTGTGCTGCTAAAACTCCTGCATATTATACTCCTGTGTTGCTAAATCTCCAAGTACCGTGATTCACCTGGATCTTACCCATTTAGTCTTTTGATGGCCTCCAAGTTGAAAATCATATCTTCCACGCTATAATCCCTTTTGTTGGGCCTTCTGACCTGTGTCCAAAGTGTGACTCTTACCTTGATCAAGTCGCATATTTCATCATTGGTGAAACCTTTAGTCTTGAAAATGACTTTGTTCCTAGTAAGTCATGTAGACCACACCCCTGCTACTGAAAACCATTCCATGGCTCCTTTTGCCACTTGTTGTGTTTTTAGCCAAGCAACCATGCCAGCATATCTCTGTAAGTTTTTGTGCATAACCAACTCATACCCTACTATTTCATTATCTTGGCCCATACTTGTCATGTCTCACAGCAACCCACCAACAGAGGATTTGTGGTTTCCTCCCCTTGATTGCACAAGGCACAGATATTTTTGGCATGTTGATCGATCAATCCCCATCTTATCAGTAGTTCTTTGGTAGGTAGCCTCCTAAGGTATGCCTGCCAACATAGCATTTTGCGTTTCGCAAATCATGGGTACTTCCAAATATTGCCTATCAATTCCTCTTCCCTCCCCTCAAACCCTTCATAGTATTGTATTAATGATTTCACCAAAAAAAACTTGCTCTTTACTTTCCTTCCATACCATTCTACCCTTTTTTTAGGCTAACAAGGGCACTCCTCTAGCTATTCTTAGTATCTCCTCCCATTGGATGAGCTCCCTCAACAATAGAGGTCTTTTGAAAATTTCATCTCTCCTAGGACCGTTTGCACACCTTTGGGTTTTGGTAAGCATTTTGACTAGACTAATGTCCTTGCAATTACAGAGTTTTAGGCGTCTCAAGTTAGTTTCCTTCAGAGGTTGCTCCCTCTCCATCCATCATTCCAAAATCTTACCTAATTGCCATCTCTTATTTGAAGTGCTAGATTCTCTTTCAAAAGTTTTTCCACCAAACTCTCCACATCACCCACATCCACGATGTTCTTCTATAACTTTGAATATTTTTTCACCTCATTCTCATTTGGAAGCCAGTCACCTACTTCACTTTTGTATGTAAAATCAGTCGCTCTTCTCTACAAGGCTCCTTTTTTACACCCATACTTCCACCACCATTTTGATAAAATGGCTATGTTTTTTTGGTTTAGTTAAGGTGATCCCCAACCCCCATATCTCATATTAGTAGCAACTCTCTCCTAATGTACATAGTGAGCTCCCATTCTCCCTTCTGTCCCATCCCCCCTTCCCCGGCCACAAGAAACTTCTTTGAAGCTTCTCAACCTCTTGTATTATAGCTTCTAGCATCCTATAAGGGATAGAAAGTATATAGGGAGATTGGATTAGGATGCTTCGAGAGTGTTAATCTTCCAACCAAACTCAGTGAATAATTTTTCTAGGTTTTCAATTTTCCCTTATAGCTTTCAACAATTGGCATCCATGCCTTTAGTTTATTTGTATTGGCACCCAAGGAAAGCCCTAGAAACTCCATAGGTAAACTACCCTCTTTGTACCTTAGTCTTAATGATACTCTGCTAACTCCTCCTCCCCCACACCCACCCCACATATAAAACTTTTCTCATAATTGACTCTCAGCCCTGGGACAATTTCAAAACATCTTAACACTCTCTTAATATTCATAAGTTCCTCTATTCCTTCATTTCCAAAAAATATGGTGTCATCGGCAAATTATAATTGAGTTATCTTAACTTCACCATTGTCCAACTCCACACATTTAATATACTCTAGATTTTTGGCTCCTTAAACTCGTATATTTAGTCCTTCCACTGCCAAGTTGAACAAAAAGGGAGACAGAGAATCCCCCTGATGAAGCCCCCTTTCCATTCTAAAATGCATACAGAGATCCATTTACTAGCACTGAAACTGAGGCTAAAGGAACATATTCCATCATCCATCCAGTCTACTTTTGCCTAAGGCCAAAGCCTTTCATTATCTGTATTAGAAAATCCCAATTGAGATAATCATATGCTTTCTAAAAATCGAGCTTCAAAATGAATCCCTTTTTCTTGCTTTTTCTCTAGAAATCAACGTTCTCATTTGCAATTAATACCCCATCTAGAATTTGTCGATCCTTAATGAAGGTTGTCTGCGTCTCATCCACAACTTCGTGAATTACATTCTTGAGTCTGTTTGCTAGTGTTTTTAACACTGTTTTGTAAAGGGAGCTCACCAGGCTATTGGATCTAAACTGGTTTACAAATTGAGGATCACTAACCTTGGGAATGAGGGTGATAAATGATGCATTGATACCCTTAAGAAGTCTCCCATTATAATGGAATTCATGTATAAAGCCCATAACATCTTCTTTGATCAAACCCCAAATTTTTTTAATGAAAGTAAAATTAAAACCATCCAACCCTGGAGCTTTACATTGCTCACAACTAGCCACTACCATGCTCATCTATTTGTTGGCCTAAACACTGTTTCAACATTCATTTTGATAATAACAAACAAAATGTTCTAATTATGCAATTAAGTGAGTTTACAGGAGTTCAACGTTAAACCCAATTGAGAATGCAAAATGGAAGCCATGAAGCATGAAGATCACATTCAAGCGGTTAAGTTACATAGAGCACGAGAAAATCAAGAAGAAAAGAAAAGAACTTGAACGACTCGAAGAATTTCAAGTGTATTGAATCTAGTAATCTATGTAAGTTCACAACCAATGGTCATATTTGTGAAAGCTCATAGGAAACCTTAGATTGACCATGGGATTAATAATAACTCATGCAAACATTTTTTCAAAATTTATATTGAGTTAAAGAACCCTAAAAAGATGAGAAACAAGGTTCAAAAGAAGTTTGGCAAAAAATATGCAATAAGTGTTTGAAGAAAAGTGGCATACCTTCGGTATTTTGACCATAACTTTTTGTAGAAAATGAATTTTGATATGAGAATTGAACCATTGGAAAGTAGACTTCTGGAGCTTCAAATTGAACACAAAAATGACCCTATTCGAAGTCCGAATGAATGAGATATGATCATTTTAAGTCAGAAAAACAAAGCAGTCCAAGTTAGTCGACTGAAACCCAATTCGGTCGACTGAACCTCAATTTTAGTCGGCTGAAATGCTTTTGGAAGTTCAATTTCATGGTTCAATAAGGCTCAGTCGACTGGATCTCCTAGGTCAGTCGACTGAACAAGCCAGAAATTTAAAATCTGGGTTATAACGGCTAGTTTGACTTTGGGATTAAATATTCAAAAATCTCCAACGGCTAGTTCTCAAATTTTTGGCTATAAATAGCCCTCTAAACCTCATATTCAATCATCCCCCATCTCTCCCACTTCTATACTATCTTGGTATTTCAATTCTTGATCCAAATTATCATATTTTTCATAATTTCATTGAAAGAGAGTAAAATCTATTAGAATTTTTCATTGAGCTTTCATATCTATATTCTTTGGGAGTGAATTAGTATGTGCATTCATTGTGTACTCTTCTACTTTTTAATAGAGTGATTTTCTTGTACATCTCTTGTTTCTACAATTCTTTATAGCAAGATTCGAGTTTGAATCTTATGCTTGAAATGGAAATTTCTCAAGAGAGGTTTCTCCACCTACCGAAGGAGTGGGCATCTCCGCTAACCGAAGGAGAGTGTTATCTCCACCTAAAAGGAGGGATTGTAACTTGAGAAGGGAATATTCTCAAGGGAGGCTTCTCCGCCTATTTGAAGGAGAGAGGCATCTCCGCCTATTGAAGGAGGGACTAGTGAAATTCTCAAAGCGGTGTTACTTGAGGTAAGGACGTAGACCGGTGCGCCGAACCTTGTAAATCTTGGTGTCATATCTCTCTAACTCTATCTTTTTAATTCCGCACTTTAAATTCTATATCTACTTGAATTTGCTTGTTAGATAATACTTGTGGACATTTGGGATTGCATGTTTAATTTGATCAATATTGATATAAAATTTTAAATACCCAATTCACCTCCCTCTTGGGATTGCACCTACACTAACAATTGGTATCAGAGCAGGTCACATTTTTCTTAAAAAGTTTTTGTGAAAAGATTCATGGTTGTAATCAGTGCATCTCCTTTCAGTGAGGGACATTCGTCCACTTGACCTCCATTGTTTTGTGGTGAAAATTATACTTTTTGGAAACAACGCATGAAAATCTTTATTCAAACCATAAATTGGCATGCATGGCAAGTTATAGTAAATGGTGATTTTGTTCCCACAAAAACCATTGAAGGAAATTAAGTTCTTAAACTTAACCATGAATTAAATGATAATGATATGAAGCTTTTGCAAATAAATTCTAGTGCTATCAGTGCTCTATATTACGCTTTAGATGCAAATAAGTATAATAGAATTATGACTTGCATAAATGTTCAAGAAATTTGAAAGAAGCTTGAAATCACTTATGAAGGAACCGAGGATGTTAGGGACTCAAGAATCGATAGATTGACTAGTGAATACGAGTCGTTCAAAATGCATGCTTATGAAACAATTTCGGATATGTATGCTCATTTCACTAATATCATCAATTCTTTGAATGCTCTTGGAAAAACTTAACCCTCGTATGAATTGTTGAGAAAAGTTCTTAGGGGTTTGCCACCGGTATGGAAAGCTAAAGCCACGACCATCACAGAAGCTAGAGATTTAAAGAAGATGACTTTGGATGAACTCATCGGGTCACTCCTCACTTAAGAAATGATTCTCCATGACCGGATAAATGAACTTAACGAAGGAAAAATGATAATCTCCCTCAAAGCATTTAAAGAAAGCTCTAGTGACGAAAAAGATGATGATTTGGAGTTCATCACTAGAAGGCTTGAAAAGTTCTTAAAGAAAGACAAGAAAATTGTTAGAAGATTCGAAGACTCAAATGATTCTAAAAGGAAGAAGAAGAAAGTTATGAAGGCCATAACATGAGATGAACTTGAGTCAAACACTTCAAATGAATATTTAAGCAATGATCTTTGTTTTATGGCTCATAGCAATGATGAGGTAAACTCTAATACTATAAGTACTTCAAATGAATTAAATTCTTATTGTAGTGAAGATAAATCATTGCCTTCGTATAATTGCCCTTATAGAGGAATAAGATGTTTTGATAAGAAAATTATTTGAAAAATCAAGAATGATTCAAATATTACCCCTCATGAACCCAAGAAGGTATGGGTACCAAAAGATCCCACCTGAATTTTTTTTGTAAGTGCTTGGATGCTTCCACTCAAACGAACAAGTAAATCATACAAGTGAAAATCCAAAGCACTTGTGAGATGCCAAGTCAAAGTTTCAAAATGGTATATCACTTGAGACTTGACAAAATTAATATTCTCATTATACAATTCTTTCTATCTTTGTTAATATTTGTATCATTTCTAGTTTTATGACATGTCTTCCAATTGTTCATCATCATTTTGTCACAAATGCAAATATGCTCAAGATATCTATCATTTTTGTCATAAATAAATTTTTGCATAAAAAATAGATATTCATCTTTTTTTTAAATTCATAATTCATGATATTATTTTTTTTAACAATTATCACTTATTTGTCATAAATAAATATGATAAATGAATTCTTGCATGAATATACATCATTTTGGATCATAAACATAGCAATGTGCTCTAGCACAAATCCAAGTGTGCTCTAGCACAAATGGACAGCACTCAATGTGCTCTAGCACAAATGAAAATGTGCTTTAGCTCATGTGCGACTACTCATTTTTCATAAAATTTTTTGAATGACTTATTTCTTGAAAATTGGATATATATCTTTTTGAAATTCATTAATATGAAAATGAATCATGAACATAATGTGCTATGCTTTAAAAAAAATTTATTTTATGCGCAAATTTTCACACTCTATAGGTATAATGACAATGTGCTCTAAACGTTCATATCTTTTTGTCATAAATGAATTTCGTGTATTAAGAATTATATGCATCATTTTGAAATTCATAAGTTCATATCTCATAATATGTGCTAATAATGTATATCATTTGAATGAAGATAAAAATAATTTTTTGAGCAACAATTGGTATCAGAGCGAGGTCTAAGGTTCCATTCCCCAGAGTAAGTCATGTTGCTTACGGGTTTTGCGGGTAAGTGCTGGAGGGGATTGTTGTTCAGGGTTTGGGCCAGCATCTTGCCGTGGCGGAGGACCCGGGTAAAGGCCGAGTCACAGTCGACTTGTGGCGCTTGGCGCTAGACTATTTAGGGAAATAAAGTTGCGCCTTCACCACTACCTACGAGTTTTTGTGAGATGGTAAGCGCTTGATCCAACACTATTCCTCTGTGAAGGGTTCTTTAAGAAAGCTCTTTGATGAGGGTAGTAAATTCTTCAAAAAATTCCCAGCTATGGTTGGCCAGTCTCTCCATTCTTATTTATACATCTTTGAGAAGTGAGTCACCACTACCTCTTTCATTTTTTCTTAACTCTTTAAACTATGTCTTCTAGCTTTAGTACTCAATATGGTTTCTTTTGCCCCTTCTCCTAGCCATTACATGAAAAAAGAAAATTATTTCAATCTCCTAATCTCAGCCAAATTGCTCTTGATTTCTGTCTCCATATACTTTCTTTAATATTGCTTTCCTTCCACATCATTTTTCTTAGATTGAGCATGTCATGTTTTTCCATCTCCAAGTGGTCTCTCTCCTCAACATTTTTCTCCAGTAATTCCATGTCTTCAGCTATCTTTTTTGTTCTTTCAATTCCCCAAACACCCTTAGCCTCCATTCTTTTATTGCTAGCTTCATCTTCTGCATTTTCTTGAATAGGCAATAGCCCTTCCAACCCAGAAAACTATTCTTCTTCCATGTGTCCTTCACAAGTTGTCCTAGAGATGGTTGAGTTAGCCATGAATCAAAGAACCTGAATGGTTTTGAGCATAATCTAATTTATCTTTTTCCAACAGCATAGGGTTGTGATCTGAAAGCATTCGAGGTAACCCCTTTTGTTTCGATTCAAACTTTGTCAAGCATTCCTCTGAAATCAGAAATTTGTCTAGTCTTGAAAATGTGGCTACCTCTTGTAGATTAGTCCAATTATATTTCCTATAGATCATAAGTATATCCTTTAATTCAACTCCTTTGAAATCCCTAAAATCTCTTATCCCTCTTGTCATTGTCATACCCCCACTTCTCTTCCCAAAACTTAAAATCTCATTGAAATCACCCCCTAAGCACCACAACTCATGGAATCTCTGTTTTAAGATGGTAATATCCTTCCACACCTCCCTTATTCTCATCACTTCATTTGTTGCGTATATATTCTCTATTACACATGGGAAATCCTTTCCCAACCCCCCTAAACACTATAAACTATTTGTTTATCACCTTCTCATGAACTTCAAAAGCCTCATTTTCCCACATGGACAATATACCTCCGCATGCTCCCTCAAATTCTGCCATTACCAACTCAACTTCATGACTCCCTCCCCAGAATGATCTTACAGTCTTGATATTGTCCTCTTTACTTTTAGTCTCCTACGGTAGCACCATTTGTATCTTCATGCTTCTTGATAACCTTTTCACCATCCTCCTCTTCTTTGGTTTACCCAATCCCCTCACATTCCATGTTAATACTTTAAATTCCGTAGTACTACAATTACACCTTTTAAACGTTTTCATAGCTATATACCCTCTCTCTTATCCTTGTTTTTTTTTGTTCTTTATTTTTTCTCATGTCTTTGCCACCTAATTCTAACAGTTTTTCCATAGTTTCCTCTTTCTTCCCCCTGAAATCAATCCCAATTGCCTTCTGTACTTCTAATGTCTTCATTGCCTCCTCTTTCAGGATTGCTCTGTTATGATTATAAATGTTGCATGTGGACAAAGAGTTTTGGGATCCTTTATTTGCTGAATATTTGTTCCTCTTCCTAACTTTTCCATTCCTTTTCTTAAAGCTAAAACCTAGTTCCCACAGATTCCTCACCTTTTATTTTTGCAAATTTTTGTGCTTGGGCTTTGGTGCCTTGCCATCTGGTTTCCCCTGTTTTCAATTCTGTCTTCCTCTTGTTCTTTGTTTTCCATTCTTTCGCTCCCTCTGTTTAGCATCATCGCCTTTCTTGACTTGTTAAGCTTGTTAGACTCATCCAAGATAATAGGCCCCATAACCTTTAAGTCTTTGCTTACTATTCTAGTGTCAGTCTAACCCCTTGTCCCTTGTTTCTAACACACACCCAAACCCAATGATTGTCTATTCGACCCCTCCAACGAACATGACTCTTCCTCCTCTTCTAACACCCGCCCCTTCCTTTCTAGGCTCAAGTTGTAGGTCTGTATGATTTGAAGCTCTAATAGCTTTGTGAACCTGACTCCCCTTTTGTGATTGATCTTCCCCCTTCTTCATTCTCAGAGCTAATGAGTACACCATTGTTTCGCAAAAATGGCAGTGTTTCCTCGACTGTTGTGCACAGATCGAGATCATCCCTCCAATGGCCAGAGGATTCTACTCCGACGTCTTCTCCGTTGATGTTCTTCATTTCCCCGATCATTAGCTTTGATTCTTTTGGTGAGTTATCATTTTCTTTATTTGAACTACTCTTCTTTGTCTTCTTTACCTTTGTGTTTGAAATTCTAGAAAAGAAACTACCTTCAATCCCAAATTCCACCACTCATATGTCATCAGCAACCTTTCCCACTCTTAATTAACATTTCTCCTCAATGTTTGTTTCCCAATCAGTTTCTATGAGAACTCTTCCTTTTGTTAAGTCTTCTCTTCGACTCATTTTTGCGTCCACTGCTAATACCAAACCAAAAAAGCCTCTGATCCAGCAATGCAAAAGGACTCTTTCAATGCTTATCCATCCTCTCCTAGAGAGGTTGAATTCGCGCTAGCTCCAGTCATAAACCACCTCAAACCAAGTTTCAAGCCACTATCTTGCATACCTATAGTATGTTGTTTTGTCCTCTTTTGAGAGAAATTGCCACAACATTTTCACACCTCCCAGATGTTTAATGGCAATGTCAAAACCTCCATCTTCTCTCATAACTTCTTTAATACAGTTGACTATCTTCCAATCATTAACTAACCCCATAATACAACATTCAAGCCATGATAAGATGAAACGACTGTTGGAATCTGTGAATTCATTGGCCATTGAATTCTAGAATTCAATAGCAGAATTCAATTACAAATTGAATTGGCCATTCAATTGGCAATTAAATCCTAGAAATCAATAGCCATGAGTAGCTATTGATTTTCCTGTAACCCCCTCCATGATGGATGGTTTATATATGCTGTCAACCTCTACAGTTTCAGCAGAGGAAAAAAAAAGATAGAGCAGAACAGACAGAACAGACAGTAGAGGTGAGAAAAGAGAGATACAATCCTCAGGTTATAGTGCAAGCTGTAAGAGAGAGAAAG
>JAULJZ010202131.1:0-19556 GCA_032270985.1 Heliamphora pulchella
TCATTGGCTAAGTAATATCTGGACGAGTCATGGTCGTAAGATAATTAAGCTGCCCCACTGTACGTCGATACTACTTAGGGCCCGAAAGAATCTCTACTTCTTTCGGCTTTAGCTTGACATTAGAATCTATAGATGAATCTACTACATTGGCATTTATATACCCTGCTCGCTCTAGAATATCAAGAATATACTTCCGCTGAAAAATAAACACCCATTTCTTATTCCTGGTTACTTCAATACCAAGAAAATATTGAAGTTTGTTAGTAGTAGCCTATTATTATTAGTATTAGTGGGTTATTATCATGTGTGTGTGGGTGTATAGATGTAATAGTGTTCCCTAATTTTTAATATAAATAAGAGTGCTCGCCTACTGGCTCGGTACGGCTTCCCATTATTCTATTTTTTCTAACATGGTATAAGAGCCACTATGAAACCCTAGCCTCCTTTAGCCACAAAACCCTAGCCTAAACCCCAGCCCATACAACCTAATCACCTCCAGCCGCTGCAAGCCTAAACCCATAGCCTTGCTCCATTGCCAACAGCCTCTGTGGCCCATACAACCTATCCGAAGCCTTCAGCCCCTACTTCAGACCTCCTCCACTGTCGAAGGCCCCTGCTTTAACTACCGACAGCCTAATGAAACCCTAGCCATCATCTTCTTCCCTTGCCGCCCCTTCTCCCAGTGCCGAAACCCTCTGCTCTAACCCAGGCAGGTCCCGATAGGCCCTGAAAGTCCCCTTTTTCTCTCTGACAGTCACTTTCTCCACTGCCGACAGCCCCTAGAGCAATCACAGCCACAGTTTTGAGAATCTAGGGGCTGCCGGGGCTCTCCTCTCCCTATTGCTGATACCGACAGTCTCCAAGGGGCATCTTTAGTGCTGTTTTGAGAATCTACGGGGGCTGCCGCGGTATGCTTGACTCGATGGAGACGATGTGAAGGTAACCAGTGATCTATTTATGAGTAGTTAAGGTTATGGCTGTGTTTTATTGTTTGTTGGGTGGTTGTTTGTGTGATTCCTTGAAATTGATAGACTGGGATGTCGACGAAGAGTTCTATCAGAAGTGATGACTCTCAAATGGTTACTGATAAATAAAGAATCATGAACATATTTTCATCCACACGACTAGTGGATTCAAAGTTAACTAGACTACAAACCTATGTTTTATGGAAAAAAAATGTGTTGCTGATAATTGAAGGTATGGAGAAGGATAATCATTTGTTCGAGGATCCTCCTGATAAAGGATCTGATGAATATAGAAGATGAAAACGGGATGACGTAAGATTACTCAGTCAAATGCTGAATTCCATGGAGTCCTCTGCTACGGTTTTGATAGCTAATGCCACAATGGTCCGGGAGGTATAGACCATACTTGATGACACATTTGCCTCTACGAATGATTTATCTAAGTTATATAATGTGATGCGGAGCATCTTCAGGATATAGCAGGGAGAGCGACCTTTCTCCGATTATTTCACGGAGTTTAAGGAATTGGCTGATGAGTATGATCGTTTGGTACCTTTTACCAATCGATACAAGGTGTTCAGAGACCAGAGGATGCAGTTCTTGGTGATTTGTTTTCTAGCTGGGGTGAACGAGCAACTAGACTCAACACGTTCTCAGATTCTGGCTGGATCTGATATTCCTTCGCTATCTGAGGTTTTCAGGAGGATGAGCAGAGTAATTAGTAAAGATGAGCCCCGAGGTACAACTACTGACCAGAGTGATTATACAGTCCTGGGTGTGTCACGTGGAGGAGGTAAAGGCGGATTTCAAGGTAAAGGCCGTGATGGAGGCCATGGTGATGGAGGCCGAGGTAGAGGCTGTGATAGAGGACGAGGCAAAGGTGGACGTGACACCAGGTCCTGCTACTATTGTAGAGAGTATGGACATTTACAAAGCTCGTGTTGGAAACTACATAGGCGTCCTACAACATTTGTGGCCAATGCAGTGGCTGATTATGATGCTCTTTCTAATTCTTCTAAAAGGAGGACTATAGATATGGCTCAGGAGGAATATGACCAGTTCATCCAGATGAGGATTGAAAACATAGCCGATGCTCCCTCAGCCACAGTTGCAGGGAACCCCGCTGCGTGTATAGCCATTCCCAGATCGTGGGTAATAAATTCAACTGCATCTGCACATATGAACCACTCCACAAGTATTTTTTCATCTTATCATTTAACCCCTGGACACAGTGGGGTTATTGTTGCCAATGGAGGAACCTTGGAGGTGAAAAGACAAGGAGTAGCTACTTTATCTCCATCACTTACCCTTTCTGATGTGTTACATGTTCCTGCTAATCCGTTTAATTTACTATCTGTGAGTCGAATTACAAAGGATTTGAACTGCTCCGTAACATTCTTTCCTAATCATTGTATTTTTCAAGATCTAGTTTCGAGGAATACTATCAGTAGAGGACGAGTGGTTGGTGGCTTGTATGTGATGGGTGAGACTTTGAATGTTGCATGCTTGGGAAGATCGTCTCAGATTCTGGATATACACCATCGGTTAGGCCATCCCTCATTGCCCAATTTGAAGAAACTATGTCCCATTTTGAGTAAGATTACACCGTTAGAGTGTGAGTCACGTCGGTTTGCTAAGCACTTGCGTGCGCCATATGTGTCCAAGAATAATAATAAAACAATGAGTCCTTTTTTTTTAGTCCATTCAGATATCTAGAATCCGTGTCCAATTACATCTTTGTTTGGATTTCGGTACTTCGTAATTTTTGTTGATGATTATTCTCAAATTACTTATCTCTATCTTATGAAAAAGCGTTCTGAATTACCTACTGTTTTCACTACTTTTTGTAATGAAGCCCACACTCAATTTGGCAAAACTATTCAAACACATTGGTGGAGTGTTGGGTAGATACCTGCGTACACATGGGATTATTCACCAGACGTCCTACCCAAGCACACCACAGCAGAATAGAGTGGCTGAGAGAAAGAATAGACATCTCTTGGAAATTGCACGTGCTCTCATGTTGATGATGGTTTAGACCGGTTTTTTATGTATCATTACTCCACTGATTTACCAATGGCCCTTTCTCTCGTCGCCAGTTCTCTGGTTGATATTTCCGAAGAGCCTTCTCTTGCTGCCCTGAATTCACCTGTGATATCATCATTCTCAGAATCATCGTCTTCACCAGGCCCCACCACCTCTCATCTACTCGAGTCAGTATCTTCTTAGCTGGATCCGGCCTCTGATCAGGTAAGTGCTCCTCCTATTACTTTATGCAAGTCTTATCGTAGTTGTCGAGATCATCCATTGTATACTACATCATATTGTGGTTTGCCCGCCATTGTCCAGAAAGGTATTACTACACTTGATCAGCATACTTTGCCATGCTCTGTTATAGATGCTCTTTTTCATTCAGGTTGGCGCAAGGCTATGATGGAGGAGATGACTACTCTTAAGGCTAATCATACGTGGTACCTAGTTAGTCTTCCTCCTGGGAAGACAACTATTGGGTGTAAGTAGGTATATACTGTCAAACTTCATTCTGATGACACTCTTGAGTGGTTGAAAGCCCGTTTAGCGGCAAAGAACTATGCTCAGACAGATGGACTTGACTACTTTGATACTTTCTCACTCGTTGCTAAGATGGCATTAGTTCAATTGTTTTTGTCTTTGGTTGCATCACATCAGTGGCCTTTATATCAACTCGATGTGAAAAATGCCTTTCTTTATGGTGATTTGGAGGAAGAGGTTTATATGGAGTAACCGCCAATTAGGTATGTCGTTTGAGGCGATCATTGTATGGTCTGAAGTAGTCTCCCAGAGCTTGATTTGGCCGTTTCAGCTCAGTAGTACAGAAGTTTGGCCTTCGGCAGTTAGCGAAGGATCACACAGTATTCTTTCGACATACCTCAACTGGTTGCATATTACTCGAAGTGTATGTGGATGACGTTGTTATTACTGATAATGACAGTGGAGGGATTATTGCGCTTAAAATATTCCTAGGTACCAAGTTTCAGATGAAAGATCTTGGTGAATTTTAATATTTCATTGGCATTGAAGTAATTAGTAATACGAAATAGGTGTTTACTTCTCAGAAAAAATATGTTCTTGACATTCTGACGCGAGCAGGGTATATGAGTGCTAAAGGAGTGAACTCACCTATAGAGTTTACCGTTAAGCTAGAGCCGAAAGAATGAGCAATTCTTTCAGACCCAGAGCAATATAGACGTAGAGTGGGGTGGCTTAATTATCTTGCTACGATTACTCGTCCAGACATTGCTTATCCAATGAGTGTAGTGAGTTAGTTTTTGTCTGATCTCTGTATTCCCTATTGGCAAGAGGTGTTACATATTCTTCGGTACTTACACACAAATCCGGGTAAGGGCATCCAGTTTTCTGCTCATGAACATATGGGAATGGAAGGGTACTTTGATGCTGATTGAGCTGGATGCACATTTGACAGGAAATCCGTATCTGGTTACTCTGTCTTTGTTGGTGGGAACTTGGTTTCCTAGAAGAGTAAAAAACAGAATGTTGCATCTAGATATAGTGCGGAGGCGGAGTACCGAGTTATGGCATTAGCAATTGCAGAGATTATGTGACTTCAGCAGTTTTTGACAGAATTACACTTTCCTCTTAGTAGTTCTGCCAAACTCTAGGTTGATAATACCTCTGCTATTCATATCGCCACAAATCTAGTATTTCATGAGAGGGCGAAGCATATTGAGATTGACTGTCATTTTGTTTGTGACGAATATCAGAAAGGAGTTGTCATATTTGGGTCTATTCCTACAGAGAAACAAGTGGCAGATATTTTTACCAAAGCGTTACCGGGTCCGCGTGTCTCATATTTGTGTAACAAGTGGGCATGGTTGATATATATGCTTCAGCTTAAGGGAGGTGTTAGTAGTAGCCTATTATTCTTATTATTATTAGTATTAGTGGGTTATTATCATGTGTGTGTGAGTGTATAGATGTAATAGTATTATCTAGATTTTAATATAAATAAGAGTGCTCGCCTACCGGTTTGGTACGGCTTTCCATTATTCTATTTCTTCTAACAAAGTTCACCAAGGTCTTTCCTCTAAAACTTGGTGTCCAGGAACGACTTAAGCTTAGCAATCCCTCTACTATCACTACCAGTGACAACAATGTCATCCACATACACAACAAGTAAGATGCAACCGTCTGAAGATGCAACCGTCTGAAGTATGCCGAAAGAATAGTGTGATCCTTTGCTGACTGCCGAAGGTCAAATTCCTGTACTACTGAGTTAGAGCGGCCAAATCAGATTCTGGAAGACTACTTCAGACCATACAATGAACGCCTCAAACGACATACATAAAACCCCCCTGAACAACAAAGCCTGGTGGTTGTATACATCTCTTTCTCCAAATCATCATGAAGGAATGCATTTTTCACATCGAATTGATACAAAGGCTACTGATGTGATGCAGCCAAAGACAAGAATAATCGAATAGAGGCCATCTTGGTAACAGAAGAGAAGGTATCAAAATAATCAAGCCCATATGTCCGAGCATAGCTCTTTGCCACGAGACGAGCTTTCAACCGCTCGAGCGTGCCATCAAATGAAGCTTGACAGCATATACTCACTTACATCCAATAGTTGTCTTCCTAGGAGAAAGACTTACCAAGACCCACCTATGATTAGCTTCAAGAGCATTCATCTCCTCAATCATAGCATTGCGTCAACCTGGATGAAAAAAAGCATCTACAACAAAGCAAGACAAAGAATACTGATAAAGTGTAATGATATCTTCTGGACAGTGGCTGGTAAACCACGATAAGATGTAGTATACAAAGGATGATTTCTGCAACTACGATAAGACTTGCGTAAAGCAATACGAGGATCACTTACCTGATCAGGGGTTGGATCCAGTTAAGGAGATATTGCCTCAAGCAGAGGAGAGGTCGTGGGGCTTGGTGAAGACAGTGACTCTGATGATGATATCAGAGGTGAATCTAGGGCAACAGGAGAAGACTCTCTTGGAATATCAACTGAAGCTGTCAACTGGGGAAGGCGCCACTGGTAGCTCAGTGGAGTAATGATACGTTAGAGTACTGTCTACACCATGATCAATAGGGGAGGAAAGGGCAGTCGCTGACCCATAGAATGAAGCAGATTCAACAAACACCGCATCTCGAGATACAATAAACCGTCGCAACTCAAGACTGTAACATCGATATCCTTTCTGTGTCTTAGGATATCCCATGAAGGCACACTTCAGTGCACGAGCATCCAGTTTTGTCACACTCTCCTGGTGTCTCTAACACAGCATACGCATCCAAAAATCTTGAGGGGCAAGGAAAACGGAACCTGCTGAGGAACTAACACTGACAAGGGTGTAGTTCCCTGTAAGAATGAGGATGGCAATCTGTTAATAAGGTAGCATGCTGTCAACACAGCTCCACTCCAAAAGACTTTTGGAACTTTCATCTAAAACACCAAGACACGTGCAGTTTCTAAAAGATTTATATTCTTCCTTTCAGCCACGCCGTTTTGCTGTTGGCGGGGAAGGATGTCTGGTGAATAATCCCATGTGTACTTAGGTATGTACCCAACACTCCACCAATGTACTCACCCCCCATTATCACTACGTAGTAACTGAATAGTATTGCCAAACTGAGTTTGGACTTCATTACAATGAGAAGTGAAAACAGTGGGTAATTCATAACGCTTCTTCATAAGATAAAGATAGGTAACCCGAGAGTAATCATCAACAAAAGTTACGAAATACCTAAATCCAAGCAAAGACATGACAGGACACAGACCCCAGATATTTGAATGAACTAAAGAAAAAGAACTCATTGTCCTATTATTATTTTTAGACATATATTGCACGCGCATGTGTTTAGTAAAACGGCATGACTCATACTCTAAATGTGTAACCTGACTCAAACTAGGACATAAATTCTTCAGGCTTACCAATGAAGGATGGCCCAACTGGCAATGTATATCCAGAGCCTGAGATGATCTCCCAGAACATGCAACAGCTAAAGTCTCAACCATCACATATAGGCCACCTACCCCCGTCCTCTATTGATAGTATTCTTCGAAACTAGATCTTGAAACACACAATGATCAGGAAAAAATGTTACTGAGCAGTTCAGATCCTTTGTAATACGACTCACAGATAGTAGGTTAAAGGGATTAGCAAGAGTATGAAAAACATCAAAAAGTGAAAGCGATGGAGATAAAGCAGCAACTCCATGTCCCTTCACCTCCAAGGTTCTTCCATTAGCAACAATAACCCCACCATGTCCACGGGTCAACTGATAAGATGAAAATATACATGTGGAGTGTGTCATATGTGCAGATGCACCTGAATCTATCACCTAAGGTCTGGGAGTAGCCATACACACAGCTGGATTACCTGCAACTGTAGCTGAAAGAGCATCAACTGTGCTTCCAATTCTCATCTATATGAATTGATCATATTCCTCCTGGATCATATCTATAGTCATCCTTTCAGAAGAAGACGGAGAAGCATCATAATCAACCATTGCATTGGCCGCAGAAGATGTAGGACGCCCGTGTAGCTTCCAACACGAGCTTTGCAGATGTCCCTGCTCTCCACAATAGTAGCAGGACCTGGTATCACGTCCACCACTATCTTTACCTCGCCCTCCATCGTGGTAGCTACCTCGGCCTCTATCACCATGCCCATCACGGCCTCTACCATGAAGTTCACCTCTACCTCCTCTACGAAATACACTCAGGGCTGTATGATCACCCTAGTCAACAGTTATACCTCAAGGCTCTTCTTTACTAATTGATCTGCTCATCCTCTTGAAGACCTCAGATAAAGATGGAATATCAAACCCAGCCAGGATCTGAGAACGTGCTAAGTCAAGCTGCTCGTTCACTCCAGCTAGAAAACAAACAATCAAAAACTACTTCCTCTGCTCTCTGAACACCTCGTATCGATTGGTAAACGGTACCAACCAATCATACTTGTCTACCAACACCTTGAACTCCGTGAAATAATCTAGAAAAGGCCGCTCTCCCTGCTGTATCCTAAAGATACTCCACATCACATCATATAACCTGGACAAGTTATTAATTGAGGCAAATGTCTCCTCAAGTATGATCCACACCTCTCGAATAGTCGTGACATTAGCTATCAAAATCTCAACAGAGAACTCCATTGAACTCAACATCTTACTAAGCAATCTTGCGTCATCCCACTTCTATCTCTTATACTCATCAGATCCCTTCTCATGAGGATCTTCGAACAAATAATCTTTCTTTTCCATACCTTTAATTGTCAGCAATACCTTCTTTTTCCATAATACGTATGTTTGTGGTCCAGTTAACTTCGAATCCACTAATCATGTGAATGACGAAAACACATCCGTGATTCATTATCTATCAGTATTTATTTGAGAATCCTCAACTCTCGTAGAACTCTCCATCGACATCACGATCTATCAATCTCAAGGAACTATGAGCAATCACACCAACAAATAATAGAATCCAACCACACCTTTAATCAATCATAAATGGACCACTAAACATACCTTTGAATCATCTTTATAAAATCAAATACACTGCGGCAGCCCCTAAACCCTCAAAACAACGGTTAGGGTTCTCTTTTGGGTTGTTGGAACAAGTAGAAGGCGAAATAGAGAGTCGGATAAACTTTACACCAGTCAGCTAGCCAAGAGAGAGTTACCGAGAAGAACTAGGGTTTCCAGGGTTGCAGGCATGAGGACTGGAGAGAAGAAGATGGGCTGTCGATGCTGGTAGAGGGGAGAGAAGGGGCTGTCGGCGCTAGAAAGGAAGGAGAAGTGGCTGTCGGTGCTAACCAGAGGCTGAGAAGGGGCTGTCAGTGTTGAGAATGGGTTGTCGGCGTTGGAAAGGGGAGGAGAAGAGAAGCTGGCGACGGCTTAGGGTTAGGGTTTCATGGAGGAGGCTGACAGCTAGGGTTCCATGGTGACTCTGATACCATGTTACGATAAGAGAAAAGAATGAGAAGCCTTACTCCAACTGGATAGGCATACACTTTATTTATAATAAGAGTAGAGAACATCATAACATTCATACGCATGCACACACCAAATAAAATAAATATGATAATAATAATAATAATAATAGTAGTAGACTAACAGTCTAACACTAACACACAATACAAGATTCATCTTCTAGTACTCCTACTCAAGAAACTTCTTGTGATAGGAAAATTTCTGTCAATCTGTAGCAATCTTCCTTATTAATTAAAATGTGTTTGATACTATTAATAATGAAGCTATTATGCGATGATTTCATAACATAAAACCGCATTGAATGCTTGCTTGATTCAAGGGGTAAGGCCCCGTTGAGTTCTTAATAATAATCAGAATATTTTTTCATATAAATGACAAAACTAATTTCTTTTTCGGATGTTTCAAAAAACTTCATTCTATTTTTTTCTGATAATATTTTTGAAAAATGAATTTCAATATTTGATTCAGAAAGCCCGTTTCTTGATAGTATTTATCGATACTTTCAAAGTTAGAAGAAAGAAGGAATCACTCAATTTCCTAGATAAAATAATCTATATTTTTGTAAATTCAATATTATGCAATTTTTTTCTATAAAAATATAACTATACTCTATTTATTAGTATTTCATTAAATTTGAATTCCTTTTATAACTTTCTTAGCATCTGTTTTTTTGGCACAAATCTTTTTGGTTCTTAAAAAGAAACAATTCGAGAAGGTTCAATTGTTCGAAATGAATTTCTAAACTCACGAATTTATCAACATCAAGATTGTAAAAAGAACCAAATTCTGATTATATATAAAAAAAAATGAAATTCTGAAAAACCTTTTGCTTTTTATATTTTTTTTCTACAAGATGGGAATTTCTTATACCGCATTTCTAATTATAGTATATAGATTGTGAAGAAAACTATTTGACTTTATAGCATATTTTTATCAGAACAATAATATAAATATATTAAAAGCTTCTTCTAGCAACTTCCATTTTATTTGTGGTCTGCTGGAAACATATGATTAATTGCTGATTACTGTAATAGTTTTTTTTCTTATTATATAAGTGAAATTCATCGTTGTGAATGACCCCATAAATAAAAAAAATCCAAGAGTCGCCAATGATTCAAAATAATATAACTCACTATTTGTTTGTTACCAATTTCATCAGGACATCATATTTTCTTTTCATTAGACTTCAAGCAACCGATCAAAACACAAATCTGGCTGGAATTCAATAATCAAGAGGTTATCTTTACGAGGATTTTCGCAAAAGAAACTCACTTCTTCACGAATGATTCCACGGCGGCCGCCTTCTGCTTCTTCGACAGACTCAATCTCTTCGACGGCGATGGCTTTTCTGTATCGCCATTCGAAGAGGCGCAGAAACACCGTATTGTCGGATTCACAAGTGCTACAGTATAATCAAAACCAACCGTAAATGGAACAAATTAAATTTTGATTTCTAGAAACAACATTTTTGGGTATTGAAGAACATTTTCATTTTCCGAGATGGTGTTTACCTACTCTTTGCAAATGAAGTCTTGATTTGACTTGTAGAAGACGAGCCAGAGTCATTTGCTCTCTCTCTCTCACACACACACACACACACACAGTGGAGAAGAAAGAGAGACAGGGTTTTAGGGAGGTTTTTTGGGGGAGATGATGCAAAAATAAACCAATCATCTGCGAACCGAACCAACTCCATGGATTGGGTGATTAGAACGCGCCGGGTCGGTTTGGTAAAACAACTGATAAATCAAGCTAATTTGAGTAGTAATTATTCGGTAGTCCTTGATAACTAACTATGTGACGTTGTTTATGCAGCTGAAAAAGCTAAATTCGGAGAATTGAGCTTAGAGGGGATGATGATTACGCCAATTTAAAATTAATTTTGTCTTTTTAAATAATTAATTTTAAAAAAATTTTGATATTTTTTTAAAATTGTATACTTTATCAATATGAAGAATCTAAGTAGACTACCAATTAACAAGAATTAGAGAGACGAGATTTAACATGAAAATTTTACGGCTTGTTTGGTTATCAAAAAGAAAAAAAAAGATATAATTATATTTTCTCTTATTAAGTTATAAGAGAAAAGAAAAAAATGATTATACTTTCACCCTTTTTGTTTGAATTAATTGAAGAAAAAAATAATTTCTCTCCACTTTTATTTGGATATAATTCATAAAAAAATAGTACTAATTATTTTATGAAAATAACATTATTCTTACAATTACATTTTTACTAGATAATTTATGTATTATAAAAAATAACTAATCAATCCGATTCTTTTTTTTTCAAATCTCTCTAATTTAAAGAGATTTAAAAAGTGAGATTTGAGAGAATAACTCTTTCTCTCCAATTCTCTCAATTTCTTTTATTTTTAATAAACTAAACAAGTAATAAGAGATGAGAGAATTCCATTTCTTTTCTTCTCTCTCCAAATCACCCAAATCAAACGGAGTGCTAAGATATATTCTTAAAATAAAAACCATGACAACAACCCACAAAAATCTATTATGAATAAGAAATGCTAAAGGAATAGAAAAATTACAATCATTACCTAATGTAGACTTAACTCTGCGGCTTGATTTAACTCCCCGAACTCTTTCTTGATTCCATAGTTTCCATGAGCTCTCCATCTTGATCTCCTTTTATCAACATTTCCAAATCAAATCGACCAAGTCTATAAGAGATGGAGTGAAAATATGAAATTTTAAAAAATACAGAACCTAAGGAGTAAGAATAACCTAGAACATGATTAAAATTACTTGGATTGCTATAAAAGAGAGTATTAATAGAATGATTAAATGCCTTGCTCTTTGAAAATTATAGCAACCTTTTTGAATGCTCTAACATCTCTATCTAATATGAGACTTTATACATATGCGAAAAGGGATTGTATTATGATTAGTTCAAAAATGAGTTTGTGCGCGCAACGTGAGCACCCTGGGAACGCGCATCGGTACTCAAACGTTGAGCGAGCACTTTTTGAGCACATTAACACACAAAGCCAAAAGGCACTTAAGTGCCATTTGAGCGCCTTTAAGCTCTCTGATGAAGAGGTTGAGCGCTCTGCGAGTGATCATCGAGCACCACAATGTGAAAATCCAAAGATATATGCATAGGTGCTCAAGCGCTCAACGAGTGCTCATCTTTGGAAAAGAGGGTTCATTGCATGCACCAGATTGGTGCCTTAAATGGCTCAAGCCCCAAATTAGTCCTCAACTAGCCCCAACCTCTATTTTTTGAAAAAATAAAGATTTTGGCCATGCAACTTAGACATTTATGAACCGAAAGAAGACTAACATAATAAACTACATGCATGCAAAAATACAAGTGCTCATCAGTGCAAAGTTTTGCACAACATGTCAATGTGGAGTTGTGAACTAAATTGGGTAGATATACTAAAAGAGAACTCAACCCAACTAATAAAAAAAATTCAATTCCAAACTTCGACGGTTTTGACATGATTCGAAAATAGACAACTATCTTAACAGTGGCACTTCCATATAATGATGCAGTAGAAAGCACTATAAATGTAACAATATTAGCCTACATTTGTTAAGTAAGTGAGAAATAAGAGTAATTCACTTAATATGTATCGAATATTTTTCTTAGTGCTACGTGTTGTCGCATATAGAATACTTCGAAAGTACCAATAATTTACTAATTCGAGAAAAATATGGATACAGATTTAGGTTGTACTGAATAAATCTTGGTACAACAACTGATAATTTAAACAAATTTGAGATCTTATATGTGGGGGAATAAATCTCCCCAAACAAAAAATCCAATACCCATCCCATCCACTGTCAGTGGATGGGACAACACGGGACAGCTTCCTCTCTCTCTCTCTCTACCTATCTCTCAATATATACTCCTCTCTCGGCTGAGTGAAGAGGGCACCATCTAAACATTTAGAACCTCTTTTGGAGCTGATTTGGGCATCAGAGGTCTTCCCTCTGGCCACTGGCTGGGGGTTTGTTTTGCAGAAATCAAGTAGAAAAGGCATTAGAGGATGCAAAGTTATCTTCCTCATTAGATTTCATCGTTCAATCCATCAAATAAATAGAATCTACGGATCAGCACCGTATATTGGCGCCATCTGTGGGAACGCTGAAGCTCGGTGAGGAAGAAGATCCAAGCTTCTCTCTGGTTTTCGACTTCTGATGTGGTATTCTCTCTCCTCACTCCAATTGAAGACTGGATTTTATGTTTTTCCGCTAAAGCTGGTGCAAAATATTGGGGCTATATTGGGGCTAAACCCAAAGCTTTGGATTTTCTCTCTCTACACCAAGTCGTGTCAGGGGTTGTCAACCCCCTGTTCCCTTAAAAACCGTTGGTTTATGAGCTAACAGACCATTTTGGTGTTCTGAGCAAATATCAGTGCAAGGCCCACGGTTTCAGTAAAAACAGTGGGCAGGGGGCTAATGGTTTCTCCCCAACGACCCATGTTCGGCACAACGACCAGGTAAAAGTTAGGCACTGCATCACCCCAACTCGGCACATCCACAAATCCATATCCATATAGACTTGAGCGCAGTTGTTCGGCGCTGTATCACCCCAACTCGGCACATCCACAAATCCATATCCATATAGCTCATTTCTCTCGCTGTAGCACAAAGGGAAGTGTGAAAGGAACAGCTCCTCCTCTGACGTGTTTCTGCTCCCTCGCACAGCCCGGCATCTGATTTATCATCTCGGCCCTCCCATAATGATCGGAGGTCGACTCTTAGCCGTCTCGGCATCTGATATTAGAAGCTCGGCCACCGATGTCCTCGGTTCTGCAAGTTTGTATGACATCCACGTTCGGCGTCCTGTGAAACTAATCCAGCAGATCGGCATTACATAGCTCGGCTCTTCAGCCGAATGTGGCAAGTACACCTTAGCTCCATACACAGTTTCTTCATATATTTCTTTCACCTATCAGAAATGCAAGCATTGAAGAAACCAAAGTAAAATGATTTTTGAAAAAATGTGAGAAGCTCGGCACCAATCTGTGGAAGCACGGGGACATGACTTTGACAACACAGCACCGATCCACCTCTTCGGAGCACGGTATCTCAGCCTTAGATGCTCGGCCATGGCGGCATCTCGGCCTTTACATCTTGGAGTTTGGCACCGGGGCTCGGAGAACTCGGTGGATCGTCCTTACATCTCAACACCCAGCTCGGCCCCTTGGTATTTTCAGCATATTTGCTATTTCGGCTGAGCAGTTGCTCAGCACTTCGGTATGTTCCGTTTCGAACCTCAGCCCCACACCTCAGCTCTCCACTCTGATCCAGCTCGGCAGCGTGAGAGATACCTCAGCCTTGTAGCATCTCGGCATTTAAGCTCTGGGCTTGGCACACAGTCGTCGAACCCGACTGGGTGTGCAATTTTAATTATGTGCTAGGCACCTTACTGTCACTGTCTCGGCATTTCCGGCGAGATTGGCAAAAAACTGAAAATTCTCTCTCTACGTACAAGTCGCTTCAAAACCGTCTAGTACAGACCCACAGCTTTGCACCGAAACCCGCAGCTTTAACCTAAAGCTACAACCCACTGTTTTCTCTCTCAAACCATTCTGGTAGTTTGGTTTCTGGTAAAATCCATTTTGGCTGTTTGGCAAAAAAGAAGCTCATGAAGTCAAGCTCAAATACAAACCGTGGGTTCATCTTTGAAGCTCGGTACCCGTAGCACCAGCTACCGCAGCTTTATCACCGGTCCTGAAGCACACCCGCGCCCACCAGGGACTTGTTCGGGTACACTTCCTCAAAGCTGATAAACCTTCTGCATACATGCAAAAATGACAACCAACAGACGAAGCGTATGGATGCCTATATGCAATTCTTTTCTCTCACTAGCGACGTGACCCATGGTTTCCATCACAAACCACCGGGTTTTGAGCTACATCACCATTTCGTTTTTCGAGGTAGTGCGGCACATGCATTTCAGCTCAGCACTTTGGTTCGGCAAATGCATATTAGCTCGGCGTTTCATAGAACAGTTCGGCTGTGCCTGCATGAACCTAGTTCGGCTATGGTTTGGCACACATACAATAGCTCGAATATCGGTCCCTCAAACGAGCTTGGTATAGCTCGGCACTGATCATCACGGTGGGAATATATCAGTACTCTATCACAGTTTCTTCCTTATGCCTAATGTTTGGCTCGAGCTACTCCCTCCAAAACTCTACCCTAGCCTAGGTGCCGGACTCAGCTCTCGGTTTTAGCAAAAAACCCTAATCTAACCTAGGTGCCGAGCCCAGCTCTCGGTTTCAGCAAAAACTCTTAGCCTAGCCTAGGTGCTGGGCCCAGATCTTGATTTCAGCAAAAAATTCTAGCCTAGCCTAAGTATCGAGCCTAGCTCTCGATTTCAGCAAAAACCTTAACCTAGCCTAGGTACCGAGCACAGTTCTCGATTTTCAACAGAAAACCCTAACTTAGCCTATGTGTTAAGCCCCAGTTCGCCTATCATGCCGGAGGTGGACAAAGGCCCAGGCATCCTTTAAAGTGCTAGCCCGATTAAGCACTTGACTAGTCTTCACGACAAAACTTTGGACATTTGCAGCTTCCATATCCTCTTAAAAAGACAAATGAAAAAGGTGGGGGCTATTGTGGGGGAATAAATCCCCCCATACAAAAAAATCCAATTCCCATCTCATCCCTTGTCAGTGGATGGAACAACACATGACAACTTCCTCTCTCTCTCTCTCCCTCCCTCTCTCTCTCTACCTATTTCTCAATGTATACCCCTCTCTTGACTGAGAGAAGAGGGCAGCATCTAAACATTTAGAACCCCTTTTGGAGTTGATTTGGGCGTCGGAGGCTCTCCATCCGGCCACCGACCGAGGGTTTATTTAGCAAGAATCAGGTAAAAAAGGCACTGGAGGAAGCGAAGTTATCTTTCTCGTTAAATTTCGTCATTCAACTCATCAAATAAATAGAATCTATAGATCAACACTGTACATTATTTATATTCTATCCTCAAAATAAATAATCAATAATCCTATGATACATCATGTTAGTTTGCCATTTTTTTAATGTTATAAACAAGATGGATAAAAATATTGAGAGAAGCTCCTATAAAGACCAATCAACATTTCAAGACCGTATTTGGTGACTTTGGAGTAAGTTCACAATAAAAATTGTAAAAATTATTTATCTCGTAAGTCTTGCAAAAAATATTATTTATATAAAAAATTAATTTATTTGGATATTATTAATAGGCACGTGAACAAGTGTCATTATATTTTCAATAAAGGAAGGGACACCTCTTGGTGCACCGCTTGGCCTTCTGTCCTTGGAAAGTGGGAACATTCTGGTGCTTGCTTTCTGCCTTTGAAAAGTGTCAGCCAGTGTTTTGTTTGATAAATTGTAATTTTTATTAAATTTTTCTATTTTAGACTCGTTATAATAAAAAATAAAAAATAAAAAATAAAAAATAAAATTTTTTATTAAAAACAAGAAGAATTTAAAAAATATAATAATTTGATCAAATAATATTAATTTTTTTATTAAATATAAAAAAAGTTAATAAAACTTTGATTTGGCATCTATAAAAAGTTTTTTTTTTTTTTTAAATCTAGTTTTTAAGTTCAGACTTTTTGGTATCTTTATAAAGTTTACTAATTTTTTAAGCAAAAAAGTCTACACACTCTATACACTCTAACTTATTTTTTATAATAAAATGAAATAACTATTGGCAATACTTTTATAAATCTTACATATAATACTCTTATTTAAAAATCATTTTTATTTAACTCAACCCTAGGAGAACAACTAAAAAGATCTCATAATATATATATATATATATATACACGCACCTATTATTTCATATATATTCTATTATATAAAGGGAGACCACCAATTTGTGTCTTTTGAAATTCCCTAGGCTATTCAATTTCTTATATTGCTCCCAAAAATTGAATTTATTACTATTAAAGAATAACAATATCAATTTAGTTTCTTATCTTAAAATTTATAACTCATTTAATTCAGTTTCTTAAAATTTAAAAAATAACGCGTGTGTCACCCTTCTAGTAAATTAATAAAGGGAGAACTTCCATTTGGATTTTGGTCCGACTAAAGTTGTGTGAATTTTTGAATACCAAAATTGCCCTTATTTAGTTTTTAAATACCAAAAACACCCAATTTGATTTTACCATTAAATATTTTCTCTATTACTTAATTTATAAATTACAAGAGCTCATAATTTTAAAATTAAATCATTTTACTATTTATTTTAATTTTTAAATTTATATTTACACACGCATACCTGTGCCAACTGCCAAAGTATATATGATTGGGGCAGCAATCTCTTGTTTCCTAAAAGCTTTTTAATTTTTCTCGGCAATTAAATATCGTTGTCAGGAGATTCAAAATGAGACATTCTGGCGTAAGAGCATCAACGCGAGAAATCGTTACTTGTGTACATTACAACTAGCAAAACTTGGCCTCTAATTGGAGAGAATTATCTCTTCTTGAAGATGGAATTTAGAGGGTTAGAATTAGGATTTAGATGATTGGATCATCTAATAGGAGTTTCCTTAAGCATTCACCACCTGATGCACCCCCCCCCCCCCCCCCCCCCCCCTCTCAATTCATTTCGACTAGATATGACAACGAGCGCTTTGGACAGATCGAATTACACCGACAGGATCAAATACCATAAAATAAAAATGAAACTCTCTACATTTATTTGAAATATTGAGATAATCTATATCCGAGATGGAGATACTTATTTCTTTATAAATGGTAGTGAGAAAGAGTACAAGATTGTAACGAAATTTAATTGGTTATGTTCTAGGAGAGAAATTTGATAAATTTATTCCATTTTTAAACAACAATGAAAAAGACAAGACACGATATCTATATACAAAGAGTTTTGCTACATGCATACTCATCGAACACATATTTGAACACATTTATTTTACATGGAGTGGATTCTACCCAATTGTGAGATCCACTCCATGTGAAAAGAGTGTGTCCAATTATATGTTCAAATCTATGCACCTAACATTTTTCTAATACAAAATTCAAAATATTTAAGTGATCAAATTATATAGCTAATTATGTCCAAAAAGTATGATTTTTTATATGAATAGTGAACTTGACTAGATCTATAAAGCACAACAAATCATACTTTGCATTAGCCACAGAAGGGACTCGTTTTGAATACCAAAACTGCCCTTATTTAGTTTTTAAATACCAAAAACACCGCATTTGATTTTATCATTAAACATTTTCTCTATTACTTAATTTATAAATTACAACTTGTCACAATTTTAAAATTAAATTATCTTACTATTTATTTTAATTTTTAAATACATATTTATACACGCATGCATGTGCCAACTGCCAAAATATATATAATTGGGGCTGCAATCTCTTGTTTCTCAAAAGCTTTTTGATTTTTTCTAGTATTTAAATGTTGTCGCCAGGAGATTCAAAATGAGACATTCTGGCGTGAGGGCGTCAATAAGAGAAATCGCTACTCGTGTACATTACAACTAGCAAAACCTGGTCTCTAATTGGAGGGAATTTTCTCTTCTTGAAGATGGAGTTTAGAGGGTCGGGATTAGGATTTAGATCGTTGGATCATCATACAGAAGTTTCCTTATGAATTCGCCACCTGATTGCCCCCCACGCCCCAACTCAACTCAATTCATTTCGGCTAGATATGACAACGGACGCCTTGGCAGGCCAAATTACATCGACGGGATCAAATACCATAAAATATAAATAAAACTCTCTACATTTATTTAAAATATTGAGATAACCTATATCTGAGATGGAGATACCTATTTCTTTATAAACGGTAGTGAGAAAGAGCACAAGATTATAACGGAATTTAATTGGCTACGTTCTAGGGGAGAAATTTGAGAAATCTATTCCATTTTTAAACAATAGTGAAAAAGACAGGACACGATGTCTTTATACAAAGAGTTCTGTTACATGCAAACTCACCGAACACAGATTCGGACACACTCATTTCACATTGAGTGGCTTCTACACAATTGTGAGATCCACTCTATGTGAAAAGAGTGTGTCCAATTCTGTGTCCGAATCTGTACACCTAACATTTTTCTAATACAAAACTCAAAATATTTAAGTGATCAAATTATGTAGCTAACTATGTCCAAAAAGTATGATTTTTTATGTGAATAGTGAACTTGACTAGATCCACAAAGCATAACAAATCCTGCTTTGCCTTGGCCACATAAGGGACTCGTTTTGAATACCAAAATTACCCTTATTTAGTTTTTAAATACCAAAAACACCCCATTTGATTTTACCATTAAACATTTTCTCCATTACTTAATTTATTAATTACAACTGGTCACAATTTTAAAATTAAATTATTTTACTATTTATTTTAATTTTTAAATACATATTTGCACACGTATGCAGGTGCCAACTGTCAAAGTGTATATGATTGGGGCAGCGATCTCTTGTTTCCCAAAAGCTTTTTGATTCCCAATATTTAATGTCGTCACCAGGAGATTCAAAATGAGACATTCTGGCGCGAGGGTGTCAATGCAAAAAATCGCTATTTATGTACATTATAACTAGCAAAACCTGACCTCTAATTAGAGGGAATTTTCTC
>JAULJZ010202140.1:0-19554 GCA_032270985.1 Heliamphora pulchella
ATAGGCAAAATTGAAAGTATAAATGTAATCATCAATGAGGAAAAAAAAAATTAATTACTTATGTAGGGTCTCAAAAAAGTTTACATCTAAAATACTATAAATATTTAATACGTACAATTAATTCTAAGTCAAAGACCCATTTTTATTATTAATTGATGATTGTAATTCATTTTAAAATTTTATTTTAAGAGCAAAATTTATTTTGAAAACCTCATGTTTGAAAAATCGTTCAATTCTAAAGTGTTAAGCACGTATCTTTTAGTATTATTATTAGTTATAATTGTCATAACTAAATATAGTTTTTTGACTGATACAATATCAAAAAAAATTATAATTTGAAAAAAAAAACTAAGAATAGAATGCATTTAAGCAATATGTGCAGATTAAAAATAAATAAATAAAATCGAATATAATTTTGAGTTATAAATTAAGTTTTTATTTTTTAAAAAAAAATGTTCCCGTGATAGCACTGGTAACTACTAGTTTAATTGAAAAGAAAGTAAGAACATGTACAATCGGAATAACGGAGAGAAGACGTCCCCACCACCCACCACCCCAAAGAAAAGGGGGAAAAAAAAACTCAAGTTGGAACTCACAAAGCTCTCCAATCCCTACTAATCAAATACAATGGAATTCCTTAAACAGAGGAGACAATGAAACCCAATAAGAAATCAAATAGCATGTCTTTTGCTATAGACTCTCTATATCTTCCAAATTATCTTCATAGACTCCAACCTTGTTTACGACTATAAGAGCCACAGCATTTACATGAATCTTAACAAGATTAATATAGGAGTTGAGAAGGGCTGTATGATGGAAAACTCTACAGCACAAATAGGCCAGTAAAAGTAACTGTGACTTGAAATCCTACATTGCCAAATAGATAACAAGACAAGACTTCTAACTCCATTGCTCATCATTACTTTAGTCCTGTTGATCAGCAGACTCATCCGGACGTAAAAGGAGCATTTTCATGACTGCGTAAGTACTATCCTTTTGGGAAAACAAGAAAAGGGTTCTGACTTTCCTAAAAGAAAAATTCAATATCTGTAGAGAATGAAAAGGGAACCAACCAAAAGCAATAAGTCAAGCAAATTTGATGAAATCCAAAGAGTAATAAAAGGAATCTGTAAAGGTATCCTGACCACAAAAACATGACAGAACTATCCAGAAAAATCTCCACCAACTTGAACAAAGGGGTTATTTTCAATATCACCCTAATTCATGCCTTCACAGCGCATAAATATAGTCATTGTCCAATTAACTATAAATGACCTAGGAATTGGCTTAAGTATCACCAAGAAAGACCCTAACAAACCTTGAAGGAACTACAGAACTAATCATCAAAACAGAAAAGATGTATAGAATTTGCATCGATGAGGACATAAATATCACAAGAATACAGTGTATCACCGGGGCCTTCATTACCTCTAACACAATGGGTATACAACTAGTCTCGAGAAAAATGTATGTTGTAGTCAGCTTTGGTAATAAAAAAGTCCCATCACCCTCACACCATCATTCACCACAAGGATTTCACAACAAAAATAAGTTATTACAAGAAAGGGAAGAAACGATTACATGAAAGTAGAGGACAAGAGGTCTTCAAATGTAATATATAGAAAAGAAATAAATTACAAAACAAAATTGAAGGACAAAACAAATCCACCAAATTACAAAGCAGCGTTTACCCTCGGATCTCTGCAAATCTAGAATAATGGAATTTCATTAAAAGGAGTAAAAAACTGAAACCCAAAAAGACGACAGTTAAGATACTCTCTCACACACAGAATCCACCTCTTCAAACTTATCTTCAAAACTACAGGCATCTGATATGCTAATCACAGAGAGAAAGAGAGTTGAGGTCAAGAGATTCAAGCAACTCGGTCCATTAAATTAAGATGAGGTGCCTCTGATACACTAATCACAGAACTATATCTACCCTTCTATATCCATAGTTCTATTACTTCTATTAAAAAGATGCATCCCACCTTGATTTCTCGAAGCCGACCATAATTTTTATTTCAAAAATACCCTTATACTATTTAAAATTTTTAAATTCAAATATTTATGGGAGTAATTACATAACTACCCACTCTTTTCACTCTTTATTATTCTTTATTTTATTTTTAGATTTCATTATTCTTAAATTCCCATAATCCATAGTTAACACATTTTATTTTCATAACTTATTTTGTAACTATTTTTGTTACATGGGCTCTCTTTTAACATTTTTATACAATAACAAATATTTAGCAAGCATCGTGTGGGCACAAACACTAGTTAATTATTAATATTAAAATTATCAATACTAATATATAAAGAGAGAACACCATTGTTCTCTTAAAATGAAGCCATGTAAATTTTTTAATACAAAAAATACCCATAGTTACTTTTTATTTTTCCCAACACCCATTATACTTTTCCTCCATCACTTAATTTTAAAATTATAACGACTCTTAATTTAAAAATTAAACTATCTTACTATTTAACTTTTTAAAATTATTTTAATTATTAAATATACACTTACACACACATGCATGTACCAACCACTAGTGTATACTATTATAATAAGAAAACACCCAAATTGGTAAAGCCATTGTGACATTTTGTTTATTTACACAAAAACTCCAAAAATAATTTAATATTTTTATCTTTTATATTATCTTTTAAAACGGTTAAATTTTTTTTAAAAAAACTATAAATTCTCAATTCCTCTCAATTTATAACCCACGCGCAACGCGTGGGCACAACTACTAGTAATATATAAAAGGAGAGTACCTATTTGGTGTGATAAGGCTATGTGGATTTTTTGTATACCAAAAATGTCCTTAGTTTTCTAATACCAAAACAATTTCATTTGATTTTATTCATTAAATTTTTCCTCCATTACCTAATTTTAAAATTATAATATTTAAAAATTATAATTGTTCACAATTTTAAAATTAAATTATTTTATTATTTATTTTTTAAATTTATTTTTATTTTTAAATACACACTTGCACACGCAAGTGTGTCCACCGCTAGCATTAAAATTAAGGCATTGGCATCCAAATTCAGTATCTTGTTTGCTTAAACCTATAATTCGTCAAATACATTGCAATACTGAGAAGGACACAACAATAACAAAAATCATATACACACATTTAAAAAGTCCCAAACTTCAGCAAAATCAATGGGTAAGCAGTACCGGTGGTTCCTTGGAAATCACGGCGCCTATTAGAAAATATAATCGCAAAACTTAAAATTCACGGAATGAACAAAAAAAATAGGAATTGCATAAGGAACGGAAGAGAAAAAAAGTAAACCCTAACCCTGAGAGGAGTGTCGCTGTTGGGATCTCTGCTGCCTCCATTCTGTATCGCCCCCGAGGATCGCCGTACCCTCTTCTTCTCCACTCCTGATTTCGTCATCTCTCCCTCTCTCTCTCTCTCTCTCTCTCTCTCTCAACAGATATATATACATATAAATATATCTATATATATCTCCCTCTTCCGTTTTTGTTTCGCAGATGTTACAGCAAATTGCAATGAAATGTCAGGAGGATTGAGTAGGGACCACGTGAACATGTTTACGTGTTGTGTTCATAAATATTAAATTAAGCGTAAATTGGGGTAGATCCTATTTTAAGAAAATGCTTGGGATAAGCTTTTATCAAAATTATGGTATTCTATAAAGTTTTTTTTAAAAATTTTAAATAAAAAATAAGCTATTATACCATTTATTAATTCTAATTAAGTTTATACGGTAAAATGGTATATTTTGATATCAAAAAATCTTTTTTCAAATTGTCATTTTCATTTTTCACGCAAACTTCTCTTTGCTAATTGTGATTTTGGCACAATTTTGTTTTGGTTAATCTATATATATATTTTTTTCAATTATTTTCAAGAGTGTTACATATTTGCTCGATGTCAATAACATTTCAACTTGAATTCTTGGAACAGATTTGTGAGATTACATTCGTTTGAGTTCTGGGTATGTTCTAACGTCATTTTCAAGGTTATTTTCTATTCTCATCCATTATTTTGCACTTTAATCTATTTTTAAGATTAGTTTTTTTGTTCTCTTCTATGATTCTATTAGTGGGTTAATTTCTGAAATGAAAATCTTTTTTCTTTGCAAACATGTGATTACTATTTTCACTTGATTAAGTTATGATACAGTAAATTTACAGAAAATGATACATTAACTACTAGGTAACGTTAATAATACAATGATCCCACGTGTTCACTACAGATTGAAGATAATGATGATACAGTAAATTGCAGAAAATGATACATTAACTACATGTTGGTATATCATGTTTTGTTGGGTGTATCATTTTCTGCTGGATATCTGTTGGGTGTATTATTTTCTGTTGGCTGTATTATTTTCTGCTGGATTTCTCACTTTGCATATCATTCCTATTGGTTGTTTCATTTTCTGTTGGATGATTCATTTAATGTTGGGTGTACTCAAGTAAATAGCGCAAAAACAAATATATGCTTGTATCATTTTTATGTATGCTTGAGATTTGTTTTTTGTATCATTTATGTAAGTATGTATTAGCTTATCTTTGTGGTTTGTTGTGCAGCTTTTGTGTTGGCCGTTAAGATTTTTTGAATTTTTTATAGCCGAATCTCGAATGAAAAATTTTAATCGAAAAAAGAAAGCTTTTGTTTCGGAGCCGTTCCAAGCGTTTCTGTAAGGCGCGAACAGAGAAAGAGAATGAGGGTGTTTTCGGAAACAAAATTTCAAATGGAATCTATCACAAAGTTAATCTAATTTGAAAATCTAATAATAAAATGAAATCTAAAATGGGACTTAATGCCAAATTACCCTTAAATTAATATATGGATATTATGTATTTATAATTTTAAGAAATAATAATTATTATTATACATTAACACAATATTAGTGGTGTTTGGTATTGCTGAAACTAGTAATTTATAAACTGCAGCTTATAGCAGTAGTTGTGAGTATTTGGTAAAAATTGTACCTTATACCTGAAATAAAAAAAATAATTATAAATTATAATAGGAGTTATGGATATTTAAAAAAACTTGTAACTTATAATTAAAATTAGTAGCAAAAAGTTAAAATCTACTTGTAGTAATTTTGCCAAACACCTCCACTATATTAAAGAAATAAGTAGATAGCAACCATATTAACATGTTTAAATGAGTGTTAATCAAAACATAAATGTCATCTATTAAAATTATGGAGAATGGTCTAACATAAAAAAAAAAAATTTAACGATTATTACACATAAAATAAATGAAATGTTCAACTGTCAGGAGTTGGAATTTGCAGTGCGAGGACTGAATGTTGTTGTTCAAACCAATAATACTACAAACCCAAAAAATATTCTCAGAAACTTACACATAATTCAAAATCAATGATTTTGATTTGTTTGCAGTATGGCCCACACAACACACAACTAAATTTGAATCATTCATTTTAAATTCGGCGTAATTTTTTGAGTTCCCTTTCGAGGACCTTCAAATTACTGTGTTCAAACAAAAGGCACGACTACAAATATTAATGGAGCAACCGCAATGTTTTAGAGTTTTGGAATGACGACTACAATGATCAAAGCTTGCGATTAAAAGTTTCAAAGAGTATTTTGGATTTTTGAGCCGAATTCTTGCTTTGTGATCAATCGAAGGCTTTTTGGTCTTCATTTTTTATCTTTGAAGATTTTCAGATAAATTTAAAATATGGCTTGATCAAATTGGAGTATTTATAAGTGTCCTTCTTTGACACAACTTGCATAGCAACGCATTCAAAACTCTACAAATAATTCCTTTAACTAAGCTGTCAACCTTAGCTCAACAAAACACACGTATACATGAAAACGTGGTTGTATTTGAATTTCAATTGAGGTGCCTACGTACCCTTTTGTAAAAGATCAAACTAAAACGTAGTTCGTGGGGCGATGCATACGATGCAAACAAATAAATCATGATAAAAACAAATAAATTATTATGAAAAGTTGATGATCAATTTAAGGTCATGAAACTAGAGAGTAAGTTTTAGGTTATGAAAAGGATTGGAAAAATTTAAGGTCATGAAAATGATTGAAAAGTCATTTTAAGGTTATGAAAAAGACTAAATGTTAGGATATATACTAAAAGTCGTACTTTAGTAAAAATAAAATTAGTATTTGTTTTATTTAAAAAATTTACTATTTTTATTTTAATGAGAATCTGTATGAATATTATTTGCACTGTATTATTTATTCAATATTATTTATATGTGTATTGCATTATGCATAGTAGATGATATGATGTGTAGAGTTCGATTTACAAACAAAAGATCAGATTATCAGTTCTTATAGAATAGACAATCTTAGATCAAATTGTTCCGTTCAATACACTCCTATGATAGTACACTTGGAGTGTATTGAACATGATCATCTTGGGATAATTGTTTTTATACTTATTATATAAAATAATTAATATCTTATAATTATTATGAATGTTTATACTCTTATTCTCGAAATAATTAATAAGTACATATATTTAATACTTGTTATTTTGACTCATAAAAGAGTAAGATCTTTTCTAGGTCAATAAGCTCAGTAAATTGGATAACGACATTACGTGTATGGTGAATATTAATAATTAACAGAATTCCCGTCCCAATTTAAAGATTGATGATCACCCCGATAAGAAAACTTATAAATTTTAATTATGTCAAACACTACATGTGAATTTTGTATTTGATATATTAAATAAGTTAAGTAAAAAATAGTAAAAAAATTATAAGTAACCAATTAAATAAAATTATTAGTAATTGAATTTAATCAACGATTATTTATAATCTTAACGTAGAGAGATAAATAAATATTTAATAATATAAAGCTCGAAATTATTTTTTGAGATAATATCATGAGTGCAATTATAATTCTTACCGGTCTGAATTATAATTTACAGAATTAAGAATTTAATTGGGATTGAATTAGGTTTTTCTAATTATATAAGGAGCCCGAATCTTATTTACTCATTAGTTCCCTACCGTAGCCCATTTATATGTACCTAAATCTCTCAAGCAGTTTGAGTTTTGCATTCTCGTGAAAAGCAAAGAGAGGCAGCCGAGAGAGAGATTGTGTTTAAAGAACACAAAAATTAAAGCTCACCATCTGTTCGTGATCATGCATATGAGAATACAACAGAAAATTTGAGAGGCAGTCCAATTCCTGCTTGTGTACATCAATCCAATGGTTTTCTGTTCGAATGTTGAGACAAGACCAAATCAGAGAGATTTCAAAGGTTTACCCATTATTCCCCCGTCTTGGGTTTAAATCGGGTTTTCAATTATTTTGGTATAATTCGTATATGCTATTATTGGTTCTTGGGATTCCATTTCCTAACACTAAAAGTGATTTTAAGGTCATGATGATGACCGAAAGATGAAAAATTAAAATTGAAGGTCGTGAAAAAGATCAAAAAGCTATTTTAAGATCGTGAGGAGGACCGAAAGATGAAAAATTAAATTTTAAGGTCGTGAAAAAGTATTTTAAGATCGTGAAGATGACCGAAAGATGAAAAATTAAATTTTAAGCTCGTAAAATGATCAAAAAGTCATTTTAATGGAAATAAGCTTGAGTCTTGAACTTCAAAGAAATGGCCCACAGACTTCTTAAACTTGGAGTTTGTGGCTGCATGTTTTGAAGGTAGTAGCGTTATGTGATGTTTCAAACAAGTTCTGGTCGTAAGGAATTTTTTCATTTTTCTTTGCGACAGCGAGGTGTTGCTTTGTGATCTTACGAACGCAAAGTCATCGCTGGTTTAAACCAATGCTAGTTCGTGAACTTCAGTTCATTTGGCACCCTCTAACTCTCTCACTTCACTCTTTCCTCTCTCGCGCCTTCCTTCGAGTTTCCTCTCATCTTCCTTCAAGTTCAAATATGAGTTCAACTATTCATTTGATCATGTTTATTGTCCTATTCCTTATGTTTCTTTTCATGGCGGCTCTTAGTGGCAGTGTTCAAGGTGACGACAATGCGGGGACACGATGAGGCCCCTCAGCTAAGGGTAGCATCTTTATAGGTGATTTAGGAGGTGCAGGCTCGAGTGTGCCACTGAGTGGGGTAATTACTGGTCTTGACCCTAAACCCTCTATCCCTCCTCGAGGAGGTTTTGATGCTATGAAAGAGTTGGCTGCGGAGGCAGAGCAAACATTACAATAAGCGGCTGCTGAAGCAGAGGATGCGGCTGCCAAGGCTGAGGCAGAGAGATATTTGGATCCTAGTGTTAGGATTGTATAATGAAAGCTATGTTTTTAGTATTTAATTTAATTTTAATAAAATTAATTTTTTATTTTATGAGAATCTTTATGAGCAATGTATGCAATATTATTTTTTTAATATTATGTATGGATGTCCTTTATTCTGTACAGTATTTAATCTGGTGTGTAGAGTACGGTTTGTACACAGAAGACCAGATTTTAGATTCTTGCAGAATATAAGTATTTGTTCACAGTTTAGATAAAAATGAACATATTATCGGTACAACTGTAATATAGAGTTTTAGTAGACCTGTCTTGGTTACGGAGAACAGATAATAGCGTTGTCTATTGTTTCGACTTTTTGTGCTAGTACACTTTGTGTGTATTGAATGGGACACAATGAGGTAATTAGTTTTATATTGACTACATACACCCAAGGTTATTATGAATAGTGCTTATACTCTTAATCTTGAAATAATTATTGACTTGCGTATATTTAATATCCATGTTTTGATTCATTAGAGGGTGCGAACTTATATGGGTCTATATATTCCTGGTGAGTTGGATAATGGTATTATTTATATGGTGAATATTAATTAGTGACAGAATTCATGTTTCGAATAATCGGAATTGACGATACCCCCTTAAAATAATTTATAAGTTTTGACCGGGCCAAACTTTGCAGATGAATTTAATTATCCGGCAGTCAAATAAGTTAAGCGAAATGGCTTAAGAAATTTAAAGATGCCGATTAAATTAAATTATTAGTAATTAAATTTAATTAGCGGGTATCGAGAATCTTAAAGTGGGGAGATGAGTTAAGCATTTAATAACATGAGCTCAATACAAGATGATCTTGAAATTATGGGTCAGAGTACAATTATAATTCTTTAGTGGAATGAACTGCAACTTAGTATTTTATGAAAATTGCAGAAATCGTTGCAAGGTTTTCATAATTACAGATACCGCTATGAAGTTTTCTTAATAGCAGAAACCACTGGATGGGTATCTGTATCACAGTAGAATTCTGGTTCACAATTACTCCACAGGTCCCTACTGTAGTTCTATATATATGCGGGTAGGATGAACTATATTCATAACTTGTCTTCATGACTAAACAATAATCTTGACAGTTTTGCCTCTAACACCCAGTGCCAGTGAGAGTCCTTCTAGTCTGTTTGACCCAATGACATGCGTACCTCTCCCTTATCGGATGAAGACTTTTGGGGTGCGACGATACATCCTAAAGGATGAGAGTATCCCTAAAGATTCTTCTCCGAGAGTCTAGCATTCATCTTTCCATCCGAAACTATGCAGTGTGTCTTTTCTGCTTTCATTCTTTGTTTATAAATTGTCTTGAGCCTCGAAAATATTTGAATTGAGAAAGCATCCATAGGGTAGGATCGTCACATTTGGATATAAAAATATGAAACTTTTGTTCCACACTGTTAGTCTTAGGCAATCCAAGAGAAGGTGAATTGGGTTTTAAAACAATAATAAAAATTTTAAAAGTCTTTTGCAAAACTTTTTAATTTCACAAACCAAATATAGTAGTAAAAGTGCAGCAGTGAAATTAAATAGGTAAGACAGAGAAATTTGAACCAAACACCGAGACTTATAGTAGTTTAATTTCTTCTAAGCCTACATCCACTCCTTAATACTCACCTTGAGAATTTGCACTATAAACAAATGCTTCACAGGCGTATTCAAAACCCTTTACAACTTAAAATTTTTTCTACAAATACTCTCTATTTTTTTAAACTCTCTTCAGCTCTTCTTTAAGAAATTCAGCTCACTCTCTTAAAGGATTATAAGGGTGACTCACCCTTTACAATAAATGAATTGAATCAAAAATTTACTCACAATAACTCTTTACAATGATTTGATAATAAATGAGTAAAGGAGTGAGAGAATTTAGGCCGGAGGAGTAAATGAGCCTTTAATGATCTAAGAGAAAAATGTTGGCTTTCAATGCATTCAATAGAACAGTAATCCAAAAGTTTGAAGTTCTGAAATTTACTCATTTTATAGCCCACTAAAGTAAATGACAGTTGGTGGTTGGTGGATGCAATTAATGCTCTGAAAATGTTACCGTTTGAACCAGGTGCCATTTTTGAAATCCATCACAGGTGTCGACACAAAGCTCCTTGGTGTTGACACAAGTTGTTGGTCTTGGCCTTAGTTCTCAGACAAAAGTGTTGACTTGTTCTTTTTGAGGTGTCGACCAAACTTTTAGATTTTCATCGCCCACACTTAGGTGTCAACTCATGGTACATTTGTTGTCGACTCTTTCATTATTTTAATTTTTCAACTGAAACCTTGGTGTCGACTTATATCAGAGTTTGTGTCGACTCAAGACTTCATATCTACTCAGGTGTCGACTCATATCTTCGTTAGTGTCGACTCAGTTGAGAGACTTTAGCTACTAAAAATCTGGTACCGACACTGCTTGTCTTTGGTGTCGGCTCAGCAAAGCAACTTTGGCTACTAAAATTTTGGTGTTAACACTTTTTGCTTTGGTGTCGACTCAGCCAGTTTGTCTTTGGCTACTGAAAAATCGGTGTCGTCACTTCTTGCTTTGGTGTCGACTCAGCTAGTCCGTCTTTGGTTGCTGAAAAATCAATGTCGACACAGATCAATTTGGTGTTGACCCAGATAGTTGGATTTTGGTTACTAGAATTTTAGTATCGATCCTTATCTTTATTGGTGTTGACCCAAACTCCTTGTTTTCGGAGGGTGCTTTTGTGTTGACTCATCTACTCGTTGGTGTCGACACGTATGGGTTAGTGCCCGGGGGATGACTTGATGTCTTAGTGTCGACTCATTTGCTCGTTGGTGTCGACACACTTAGAGTTTTTCGGATGGTGTCTAGGCGTCGAATCATTTTGTCTTCGGTATCGACACTAAAACCGGGAGTTTTGAGGACCACTTAGTGTCAACTCATGTGAGCATTGGTGTCGATACAAGTTGATTTTCGTCAAGGTGCTAAAGTGTCGACTCAAGTGTATATTGGTGTTGACTCAGCGTGCTCTTCCGGCCTTGACTTAGTATTTACCTAGGTTGTAACTGGTGTCGACTCAACTTGGATCCCGATCTAATACTGGAGGTGTCAACACAATCGGTCATTGGTGTTGACATAACTTGTTCTTCTGAAACATCTTAAGCAAAGTAGTTAGAGGTGTCGACCCTAAACCATAATGGTGTCGACACACTTGAGTTTGTTAAGTGCGTTTTGCCTATAGTGTCGATCCAAAAGCCAATTAGTGTCGACACAAAACGTTCTATTCAACAATACTAAGTGTTAACCCATTTAACACAATGTGTCAACACAAATGGTATAAGGTGTCAACATATATACATGTCATGTCGACAACTTTTTTGAAAAATATTTAAATATAATATCTTTTAATCATTTAATTAGAAAACATGATTTAATAAAATCATCAAAATCAATTAATATACCCTTGGGCTAACACACGCATTGAACTTTGAGATTAATCATTGCCTCTAGCCCTCTAAGTCAGTTTACCTCTAGTCCTTCATCAAAGATTCAACGAGAAAGGTATGAGTTTATTTTTTAAAAAATAAATATGATATGTTTGTTACCTTTAAGAAGTGAAAAGCTTTGACAGAAAATTAAACAGATTTGAAAATTAAGTTCTTGAGATCAACCAATGGTTGGGAGTACATTGATGCTAAGTTCAAAGAGTTTTGTGATTTGAATAGAATCAAGATGGAGAAGACTCCTCTAAGAACACATCAGGTCAACGAGGTTGCTGAACAGATGAATAGGACATTAATTGAAAATGTCGAAAGCATGAAAATACATTCTGGCATGCCACAAATGTTCTGGGCAGATACAGCTAATTACACTACAGCTTTTTTGGTGAATCATGGTCCATTTGTTCCTTTAGAAGGAACATACCTAAGGAAGCTTGGAGTGGTGTTAGTACATTCCTTTCTATAAAAAATTATGTGTTGGTTTTAGCACCTTCCTCTCTATCAAAAAAAATTAATTATGGAATTACCAATACAAATCTTCTTAAAGAATAATTCTACATAGTTGTTAGTATGGATTACTTCACTAGTTGAAAAGTTCTTTACAGAAAAATTGACTAGAATTAAGTGATGGTATACACTCGGTTATAAATAATAGTATCATCAATCTGAGCCATTGTTATTATTTATTGGACCAAATCGAAGTTAAATATTTAGTTTTACTTGACATTGTCTGTAGCCTAGATAATAAAATTAATAAAAAATGACATGTCTGGATAAATGATGAATAATAGACGACATTTTTATCGAAACATATTATTCACGGTATTCCCGGTTGCTTCAAGTTCTTTTAAAATTGGAAGGGATAACCAAATTTAAAATAAAATTCAAAGTATTTTTCAACTCATCATAATTTTTTTAATTATTTGATTCTAAAAATTTAAATTGCTTTTAATTCACTCGTCCACTATAATCAAAGAAAATAAATTGACTATACTTAATTATTTTGGCCGAAAAAACAATTTGAATATTGTTATGACTACTGAAGAGTACAAATATGTGCTCACATATATATATTCACCAAGGCAATCGAACATGAATTGTTGGGAAGCTCAGCATTATCAGAAGTAGCAAAAGGCTGATCGGATGGTGCGGTATTATATTTTGACATCTATGTTGAGTATTTTGCAACCTTAGCATCAGTTAATGGCTATGATAAGTGATGGTGATATTATAATTGTATGCTAAAAACTATGATTTTGGTTTTAGTATTTATTTTTATTTATTAATAAAATTAGTTTTTCATTTTATGAGAATCTTAATGAGCAATGTATGCATTTCATTATTTATTTAATGATGTGCATGAGTGCCTTTTATTCTACATAGCATTTAATCTGGTATGTAGAGTTTGACTTATACACAAAAGACTAGATTATCGATTCTTGTAGAATATAAGTTTTGGTTTACAGTTTAAATAGAATTGGACATACCATCAATACGGCTGCAGCACGATATTTTAGTAGATTTGTCTTGATTACAGGAAACGATAATCGTTTCGACAATTATTTCAACTCATTGTGCTAGTACATTTTGTTTGTATTGAACATGACTAAACTGGGTTAATTAATTTTATACTGACTATATAAATTAATTTACACCCCATGATTATTATAAGTACTTATACGCTTAATTCTAAAATAATTATTATTGGCGTATATTTAATATACATTGTTTTGATTTATTAAAGGGTACGATCTTATATGGGTCAATAATCCAAGTGAGTTGGATAGCGATATTAATTATATGGTGAATATTAAATCTTGACGGAATCTACGTCCCAAAAGATTGGGATTGACGATACTCCATTAAGGAAGTTTATAAGTTTTGACCTAGCTAAACCTTGCAGGTGAATTTAATTATTCGGCAGTCAAATAAGTTAAGCGAAAGGTTTTAAGAAACTTATTTAAGAAGTCGATTAAATTTAATTGTCAGTAATTAATTTAATCGGTGGATATCAAAAATCTTAACGTGGGAAGAATAAATAAGCATTTAATAATAGGAGATCGAATATTCGATTTTGAGAATATGGCTGGGAGTGCAATTATAATTTTTTAGTGGAGTGAATTTTAATTAATGTTTTTGTGAAATTGCTTCTGAGTTGAGGTGTATTTTCATAATTATATTGGGAGTTCAAGTCATATTTACTCTACAGGTTTCTGTTATAACCTATTTATATACTGTTATGCAGCCCTAATCACCACATATCTCATTATATTAGTTAAGGTTTCTACGTATTCCATTGGTGGCTAGAGAGGATTTTGAAAAATACATTCAAGGTAACTCACATTACAGACGTGCTCTAGCATTTGGGAATACAACAGAAGACTTGGATTTAAAGCTTCAAATTAAAGTCTACAACCTCAAAGGATTTTAGACTAAAAGTTGTTGCAGCAACCGAAATTAATTCTATCAGATTTCATAAAGTATAACTCTAATATAACTTTGGGAGTATATATCGAATTTATTTTGATCGTTTGACATTAAAATTTTTTTAATCTGGAGCCGATTTTGGAGTTTGCCCGTTTAATTTTTTTACTTAAATTATGTTTTTAATCAATGGATCTTGGTAGTTAGCCTCCAATAGATGAAACTCAAAGAAATGTTTAGAGATAAGCATTGTGTAATTAGACAGGTGGCCATGAAAATCTCTAAGGAACACAATAATAGCTGAAGGCACCCTAGTAGAGATCATGTTTTGAAGATAATTGGTCTTTTAATTGAATATGACCGTCATGGGATAATTGTTTTTATATTGATTGTAGAAAACAATTAATACTTCATGGTTATTATGAGTGTTTATGTTCTTATTCCCAATATAATTAATAGACACATATATTTAGTATTTGTTATTTTAATTCATAAAAGAGTGAAATATTTTATAGGTCAATAAGCTCGGTGAATTAGATAACAACATTATATCATTACATGTATGGTAAATATTAATTATTAACGAAATCTATGTCTCTGTATAAGAATTGATGATACTCCCTTAACGAAACCTATAAGTTCTGATTATGTCAAACCCTGCGGTGGATTTTGTATCTAACATATTATATAGTTAAGTGGGAAGTGGTAAGAAAATTATTAGTCGATTAAATAAAATTGTTAGTAATTTAATTTAATTGACAGGTATAAGTAGTCTTAACGCGAAAAGTTAAATAAGTATTTAATAATATGGAGCTCAAAATTATTTTTGAGATAAGAGTGGGAGTGTGATTATAAATCTTTAGTGGTATGAATTATAATTTATAGAATTTAAAATTTAATTCAAATTTAATTAAATTTTTTCTAATTACATAAAGATCCCAAATATTATTTACTCCCTAGAACCCTGCCGTAACATATTTATATACACTTATAAACCTCTATAGCAGATATGGTTTTTGTATTCTCATGAGAAACAAAGAGAGACATTCAAGAGAGAGTGTTTAATGGACACGAAAATTAGAGCCTACCCTCTGTTCGTAATCAGGCATACAAAAATATGGCAAAAAACTTGAAGTACAATCCATTTCTTGCTCGTGTGCATCAATCCATTAGTTTTTTGTTCGAATGCTAAGACAATATCAAATCAGAGAGATATCAAAGATGTAAACTTTATTTCACCGTGTTGGATTTTAATCGGGCTATTAGTTTTTTTTGTATAATCTGTATGTACTATCATTAGTTTTTGAGATTCTGTTTTCCAACACATTAACTGTTAGGTTTAATTTTTAAGCAAAAAACAAGTCATTTTTTAGTTAAGAATTTTTCTAGGCATAAATAGGGCACTACTTGGTATATGATATGGTATTCAATACTAATCACTAATTGCCATATCCCTCTATTTGTCGGAGAAACATCGATATAAAATAATTGATCGAACTCTATGAACCAATTACATTCAAGATGAGTACTAGATGATAAATGTTTAATTTGCATGTAAAGATTTCTCTTATAGCCTAATAGACAACTAGCTTAAAAGTTAGTTTTTGGCCTTTTGTGTTTTAGCAAAAAAAACTTGTTTTGATTGAAAGTTTGTTATTAGGTAAATTATGTCATGACCCATTTCTAAGAATGGAGTTCATGACCGATCAGTGAGTTAAAATCCATCTAAGACCTCTTATTTTGAAAACTCTTTTGTTAGTTTTAGCATAAAACGACTTTCTTTTATTAATTTCACAAAAAACTTTCCCAGCAATCCATTTGAAAACTTCTCAAAGCATATTAGTGCAGACGTTCATACATCATTTATTTATTTTTTTCCATTGGTACATAACATGGAGAAGATACAATGTCCAAAAGCAAAACAGAGAAAACATCGCACTCCAGTCCAATCTCTTTTAGGCGTTACTTGAAACGTAATTTCAACAAAAAAATTAGTAAAACTAGTGTGAGTGCATAGGTATTTGAGTTATTATTCGCTTTTTATTTTTAGAATAATATCTAATTAAATGATTTTACTAGCAATTCGGGGAGCTACCCCGTAGTGGAAATGACCATTCCCTAGTTATCTGGATGTGATCTGCCGCCCTTATTACATCACTTCACTGGTATGTTTTATCGTCCCCCAACGGCCGGAACGCTGTTTAAATTATCATTCTTACCTTTATAATATCCATATTTTCATAATTATTTTCAACCAGTATTAATAGTGGTGTACCTCAAGATCGTTATAAAGCAGTAATCGAAAACTAAACTAACCCAGATATCGTTAGACTCACCTGACATTTAGAGAAGTCAGTAAATTTTTGATCAAAAACCCCAAATTTAAACACAATAAAAAAAAACCCACTAACTTGAGTATTATGTTCATACCTTGTTTGCTTTAGCAAGAGTCAATTAATATGCTTTATTGTCTAAAATAATTTATAGTTAAAACTATGTAAAAATATTTACTTTAACAATTTTTTTTATATTTGTGCTAAATAAGAAAATATTTTTATCCTATTTTCCCACTTAACCTTTAATTAAAAAAATAGAATCTTTAACTTTTAAAAGAATGTTTTATTGCTAAAATTATTGTAAAATACTTATTTACTTAAATCTCTTAAAATCTCTATTTGTAAAATTTTGTCTTAAGTTTTTAATTTAAAACTCGATTTTTATGAAATTTTCCTTTTAATTTAATGCTTATAATAAACTTTAAAATCAATTTTTCATAAAAATTCATTTTAGCCAGATTAAGTCCATATCATGCAAAATATTAACCAATTTCTTTTAGAAGATTATGGTAAAATATTTATTCTAGAAACTTCCTATTTTAAATACTAAACTTTAAAATGTTCATAAAGTTCTAATTAAAATCCAAATTTAAAAAAAAGAAATTTAGTTTATAAATTTTTTCAAAACTATGTTAAAATATTTATTTCTTTAAACTTGGGTACAAGTCTTTATTAACTTTTATAAAAGAAAAATTCTATTGTCAAATTGTTAACTTTAAAAGTTAGGTACAAACTGAAATACTTGTTTTAGTAAAAAAAAACTTAGCTTAATTTATAAAGTGTTAAAGAAATTTGTTTTAACTTAACAAAAGTTAAATAGAATTCTTTACTTTTATAAAATCTTTAAATATTCTAGTTAGAATACTTGGTTTAACTAATTTGGAAAAAAATCTCTTTAAAAGAACAAGATTGTTTTTAGTTAAAACTCTCTTAAACTAATATAAAAATTTAGAAAGTCTTTTACTTTATTTTAGGCTCTAATTTTAAAATCCTTTAAAAAAAATAGAATTTTTGTTTAAAAATTCTTTTTAACACTTTTTATAATGACTTTTTAACTTAAACAATTAAAATTTTATTGTGCAAGCAAACAAAACCCTTTAAGAAAGAAAATACACCCACGGCAAACACACGCAATAATCAAACACACACACGAAATTTTCACACCGGCAGCAAACAACTGCACACACGGCATACTGCTTGGAACAAAAGCTCCAAACAATTTGCAAAAAGAATTTAAATAATTTGATAGAAAAACAATATTAATCCATGTATAAAAAATTTCATAATTCAAACAATTGACGGAAAAAGAATTTACAAAAAATTAATTACAAAACACCGACATAATAGTAATAAGTTTGTCAAGAGATATTGGTTGAACATTCTATTGATTTGTATTTAGTCAGACATTAACAACATTGGTTGAATATTTCATTGATTCGAATTCAGTCAAATCTTCATCTATAGTTATTTTTCGTAACTCTTCTACGAGCTCTTTCAATTTCATTTTTTCAAGTGCCACATAATAATAAAAATATACATATAAGAATATATTTATTTTTATTTAAGGAATCACATATTACTGAAGGGATTGGAATGTCAGGATACAATGATAGTACATATAAATCGAATCAAACATTGCGCGGAATAAGATCTACGTCTTTTAAAAAAATTGTATTGCGTCGAACCGTCCAGAAGGATGGAAAACCGTTCGGATGGAAAACTGTATAGAAAAATAGTATCTTTTTCTAAACTCGGAAAATTAAAACTCGGTACACCCACAAGGCGGAATAAAGATTATATCTACATGATCTCTCTAGTTTGATCACGTTTTAGCTCTTGAAAGATTGAAATTTCAAGATCAACGTGGCAAATCGACAAATTCGTCGATGCTTAGATCTTCTGCTATATTCCTAGATGCCGAAATAAGAATAGAGTGTGAGCTCTGATCCTTCTTGTTCCAAACCTTATGTGGCTGCCTTCCTATTTTTCTAGTTATCACAGATTCATGAAAATTCTAGGGGACTGAATGTTGTGTATCACATGTGTTATGACGGCTAGGGTTATAATGACATATAAATAGGCTACAAGAGGGGGTCTAAGGGGTAAATAAGACACATGCTTTTAGTGTAATTAGAAAAATTCAGTTCAACCAAGAAGTAATTTCTTAAAAATATAAATTACAATTCATACCACTAAATAATCATAATTGCACTCCCGGTTTTATTTTCAAAATCAAATATTTGAGCTCATGTTATTAAATACTTATTTATTCTCTTCCACGTTAAGATTACAAATATCCATCTATTAAATTAAATTTCTGACAATTATATTTAATCGACCTCTTTTATAATTCCTTAAGACCATCATTAATCCCTATGCTGGGAAGTTTATTCCGTCAATAATTAATATCCACTATATAAGTAATGCTGTTATCTAAGTCACCAGAATTATAGATTCATAAAAGATCGCACACTTTAATGAATCAAAATAACGAACACTAAATATACTTGCTAATAATTATTTCGAGATTAAGAAAATAAGCACTCATAATAATCATGAGGTGTAAATTAATTTATATAGTCAGTATAAAATTAATTTTCTCAACTTGGTCTGGTTCAATACACACAAGTGAATTAGCATAATGAGTTGGAATAATAGTCAAGACTATTCCTTTTTTTCATAATCAAAACAGATCTATTAAATCACTGTGTTATAGTCGTACCAATGGTGCATCTAATTCTATCTAAGACTGTGAACCAAAAACTTATATTCTACAACAACCGATAGTCTGATCTTTCGTGTGTAAATCGAACTCTACACACCAAATTAACTATTACGTAGAATAAAAGACAATTATACATAATATTAAATAAATAATAAAACACATACATTACTCATACAAATTCTCATTAAAAAGAAAAAACAGATTTTATTAAAAATAAAATCAAATACCAAAATTCAATGTATGATTTTTAGTATACAACTTTAATAATAACCCCATATACAAGTAAAGAATGTACATATAACCAGGTTATATATGTGTTTTTAACAGGTTTCGGATTTGTGTCGTGTTTCAGGT
>JAULJZ010202151.1:0-19554 GCA_032270985.1 Heliamphora pulchella
GAGAGAGAGAGAGAGAGAATTAAGAAGAGTGAGAAAGTACCTTCATGCAATTAATTTATATTTTTAAAATTTAAAATTGTATAATTTTTAATATATATATATATATATATATATTCTTATTTAATAATAATCTTAATTTTAGAACCCTTTTGTAGATGTCTATAAAATAAAATCTATATTGAATATGAGATTTTTAAAAAAATAAAATAAAAATAATTATTTTTCACAGTAAAATGACAGTCTTCTCATTTGCATTAATGAAAAATGAGAATTTTTATATTTGTAAACTTGTAGACGAATAATGAAACACATCAATATAGATAAGCAAATAAAATAATTTTTTTAAAATTATATTTACAATTTTATTTAATTTTTAGACACTAATTAGTCACACAAAAAAATTCTCATTATATTTAATGAGAAAATGATAAGTTTTTTATTTTCAAATAAAAAAGAAGATAATTCTAATTTTCTTTAAAACATTTCTCATTTAGTAAATGCAAACTTACAAATTTACATATTTTTTAGACTAGTCAATATTAAAAAATAGGACATATCATATTTCAAAAATATAGAACCCTAACATTGTGTGAAAATTAAAAAGTTCTTATTTTTGTAAGGTTTTCTACTTTAAAAATATATATATTTTTCATTTCTAAATTGTGAAAATAAGAAAATTCTAATTTTTTTTATAAATATGAGAAAATTTTATTTTTTTATTTTTTTATTTTCTATTCAATATAAATCTTATTTTATAGATTTTGATGAAAAGATTTTAAATATATAAATATTATCTATATTCTTATATAAAAAAAATGTTATAAGCTCTTTAAGTCTAAAAGTTTCATCCCGATTTTCTTATAATTTTATAATTTTTTATACTGAAAAATATGTAGCACAATTTAATTGGCTTAAAATGCTATTTCAATCTTTTAAAAGTTTGAAATTAATGTAATCCTAATTCAAACTAAACTTGATTGGCACCATTTGATTAGTTCAAATTCATATTTCGATTTAGAAAATTTAAAAGAGTTATTTGCAGCTGGGTCTTACTTTTAGGAATGTATTAGTGTTGGGTCCTATTCATAAGTTCATATTTACCTTAGGTTCTATTTTAAAATTTTTAATTTTTTGTGGTCTATTATACTCTCAGTTTCAATATCTTAAAGCGTAAATTATTTCTTTACATATAAACGAGGGAAGTGTCAGTTATTGCCTTACATATTAATGAGAGAATTGGAACATCACTCCACTATGAGCCAATGATGGTGTATAATTAAATAAATTTTTATTATCTTACTTAAAATATGGAATTATCATTCGTTAACGATTATGGGTTTGAATTTTGAAATTTTTTTCAATCGTGTTTGATGATCCTTCATGAGAACAATCTCATTTGCCACGTAGTATACTACTTACTGAAAAATATTCACATTACGAAAACATGAGAACTTAAAATATTTTAATACATGAAAATATTCACAAATCTTGATCATTGGGATCAAGTTAGAATGTGCAGCCGTAAGAACCATTAATTTAGACCTTACATCATGAGAAGGTTTACAATATGTTTTCTCTAGTTCATTTGTTTACCGCATTCCAAAACATTACACCATCCTAGGAACATGAATCTCCAGATAAAAAATTAAAACTGAAATTGAAAAAAGTGACAAATACATCTCTCCCATTTACATAATGGTAATATTTACAATATGATAACACTCACAAATTGAAACTAAATAAGTGGTCTATTATATACCTAAGTTTTTCAGTAATGAACGAACTCAAACAATTTACCATTTTGTATAATGAATAATCTGATCATAAAAAATGAAAATGAACATGAAAAATTGATTCATGAATATATACAAATTTCTAACTGTAAAATGGAAATCTTTATGATAAATAATTTGGAATGTGAAGCTTACCATTTTGTTGGCGCTTAATGAAAAGTAATTGAGAAGTATGGGTAAAGTGAAAATTTTATTTGGAAAGACGATTGCGTTTAAAATATAATTTGGAATGAGACCTATGTATAAGTAACTTATAAAAGTAGGACTTGGATAAAAAGTTTTCAATTTAAAATTAGCACAATCTAATTTTTGATTGATTAAAATTATTATCATTTTAAACAACATTTAGAAACTAAGTGGTAAAATTTGATTGTACAAATTAATATTTAAATTCATTTGAAATTTAAAACTATTATCTATAGTGTTATATAAAATAAAATATTGTTTATGTCTTTAGTTCTAATGTTCCAAATCATTTTTTTACAATTTATATTTTTTTGACATTAAAAATTAAATATGTAATTAAATCTTAAAAGAAGATTTGACCAAATTTAAAATTAAGAATAATTTAAAATTTAAATTCTAACACCAGAGTCATTCTTTTTACCTTCTAAATTTCATTTAGAATACTATAGTTGTTTATCCTGTGGGCCAAACAACTTACCCTGCTAGTTAACAAAACTTATTAACTAATTATCAGTTAATTTATGAAAATTAGTCTTCCTTCAAATATCAAAGAATTTTTTCATCCCCTCTAATAAAAAATATATGGGTACGTATAAAATAATTTTGTTTGCCTTTGGTTAATCCCATAATTTACGAGATTTTAAAAATATTTATAAATAGAAAATCTTTTTTGTAAATATTTTTAAAAATAATATTTTTAATTTATAAGTATAACTCACAAAAAATATTTATAGAATGACAACTACTAACAAAAAAAAGTCAAATTAATGCTTAGACTTATATAAAAAAATTTGGGTGGACAATTTAAATCCGTGCAATACCAATAAATATATTGCAATTACATGGAACTACTTTTATTAATTATGTGTTCTTTCATAATTTTATAACATGTTATATGTAATCTATTTATGTTTATATTTTATTTGTATTTAAGTAGTTTAGCGTGTTGTATTTTGATTGAGTTGTTTATTTTGATTTCATGCGATTGAAATTGATTAGAATAAGGTTATTCACATTAAAATGTATCAATTTTATTATTTAAAATAATTACATAAATTATACTTTTTAAACATTATTACTTATAATGAGGTACTAATAATTATAATGTTTTGTAAAACAATTTTAAAAGTTGGATTATAATGTTATTCTAATAGTAGGTGTTATATTTAAACTATAAAATGTATATCACTTAATCTATTTTGTAATTGAGTTATTCGATAGTAGTTGATAAATTAAATAACATTTTTTTGCATTTATTGTATAATTATTTAAAAATATTACAAAGTATTATATATAAATAATTAAGAAGAAAACTCACCATTAGCTATATGTATGTAAATTGTTTTAATTTAAAAAAATTCTAAAAACTTAAATGAGCAAAACATATACTTAAAGCAAACTCAATTATTAAAAAATTAAATTAAAATGAAATTCAATGAATTATATGCATAACGAAGGAATGTACACCTAATACAAATTAAAATCGATATGAACTTAATAAAATATAATTTTCAAAGAAAATCATTTTACGTAACTAACAATGTATAAAAAAGCATATTTAAAAATTTTAAAATATAAAACATAAAAATATAATTAAAATATAATAAACCATGCATAATATGAATTTATTGCTAGTTATATATATAACAAAAATTATGCAATTTAAAAATGTGAACTAAATATTATCTTTTTATTTTTTATTATCTCTCTTTCTTTTTCTCCCTACAGTCTCTCTCTTCTTTATTATGTATTCATTTTTTCTTTTTTCTCCTCTTCTAATATTTATTTTTTTCTTTATTTCTTATATCATATTCTAATTAAAAAATGATTAAATAGTTTATATAAGTAATTTATTTAAAATTAAAATCTAATAGAACAATTAATTTATCAATAAAATTTATCTATACAAAAATAGTAAAAATAGAAAGTCACGCTAATTAACTCAAATAATAAAGTAAGCAAAATAGATAGTTAATGGACTGAATAAAAAAATTCATGAAATTTTAGTGATGAAAAAGCATAGGGGATCCTTTTCATTCGATTATGTGAAGTTTACTTGCTTACCCTCTGTCAAAACCCTAACCCCATCGTCATCTAAACCCGATTCCTAAGCCGACATAATCTCAGTCATCTGTATATTCTCTTCCGAACGTCACCATTAGTGGGGAAATGACGAGGGGTATGTAGAAGTAGAACCACTGCTGGCGAGTGTTGCCCCGCCGCTCCTCCTCGTTGACCGTTGCCTGCCCCATTCGTCATTTGTTCGCACGTCCATCAATGTTTTTGTTGCTGTTAGTTTCTTGGAAACAAGGCAAATAGGTTACTTGCTGTCTCATCTAGGGATATATCTATATCTCTGCATATATGTGTATTTGTGTCATATACACGTCTATATACATAAATGAATGGAATTCGAACTATTTTTGCTGTACCTCCATCCGTCATTAGTAATTTCAATTCGCTTGATGCGTTTGAAAGCCTCAGAATTACTTTTTTAAATAGAATTGAGATCACTCACGAGGTCTATGTTTGGTCTGGGTAGTTCTCTGACAACTAGGAAGCCCATATCTATCTATATATACATCTTCAGTTCTTCTAAGATTCCAAGTAATTTTTGACACAAATAGTGTCCTTTTGTGTCCCATTTATTCTCAGCACCGGCTTTGGTATAAAGAAGACAAGCATTGAGGGTTTGCGACTGTGATGTTATTGCTGTAATGGCTGCTTTCATGTATTCTCACTCCTTCCAATCTCTCAGAGTTTACTCGGGAGGCCACCTCTTCTCCTCCAGGAGAGATCAGCACGCTAAAATCCTTAAACAGCACAGATCTTGTCGTGTCTCAGCTTGTATTCCAAAATTGCATAAAGATACTTCCCTTGCATCACCCGAGGTACTCCATCTAAAATCTCCATGAATTGTTGCTTTTCTTAAGGTAATTGTTATGCATCGACCAATTAGTTATTGCCCTTGGTTGTAATATGCTTATTGTTTCATAATACAGAATATAAGACGCAGAGATTTCTAGTAGAAAATAATACAAGATATGGAAATATAATTGGGTATGTGGTATACAATACGCAATGTGAAATGTACATTACATGAATAATAAGTATGGATGTCTGGGGAGAGAGAGTGGTCCACTGCTCCCATCAAAGGGGAAATTGTAAAGGGGTTGTGGAAAAGAATCATGCGGGTTTGGGAAGATTTTCTTCTTAGAATTGCTTTTAAAGTGGATAATGGAATAAGGATGAGGTTTTGGTTGGACATTTGGTGTGGATAGGCTTTTGCAGCAAGCCCTTCTAGTGTTTTTTAGCATTGTGGTGAATAAAGGGGCGCACGTGGTAGATTACCGGTATGGAGAATATGGTTTTGGGGTTTGAACCCCTTTGTTTTGGGGACCGCCACTTGACTAGGACGTCGGCTTGGTGATAGGTCTTCTTAGGACTCTTTCTGGTTATTGTGTTCAGCCAAATATATAGGATTTCTTGATATGGTGTGCTACTTCTATTTGTGTGTTCTCGGTGGCAACCCTTTATACGGGTATTATTGGTTTTGGAGATTGCAATTTTTCTTGGAGAGTGTGGTGTGCAAGAGCTCCTTCTAATGCTTGGATTGCCACTAAGTGTGCTATTCTCACCATTGACAACTTGAGGAGAAGGGATAACACTTTGGTAGATTGTGTTGTATGCATATGGAGAGAGATGAATTGTAGATCATTCGAGCGTGTTGAATGCTCCATCCCTATTTTGAAAGGAGTGGTGCTTTCAACCTTTTTTTTAGTTCCATGGAGTTTTTCCCCCTTTTCTTTGAACTCTTTTTTTTTTGGGGGGGGGTGGGTGGGGGGGAGAGTTTTTGGAAGATTTGCGTGTCCCGGTTGTATAGGGGGGCCTTGATATAGGTGGTTTTGTGTTTTGTCTTTGCATACTATGTGTGTACTTGGTTGCACAGTTTTAATAGTTTCAATAGTTGTAATTGTGTTCAGTTATTTGCTTTTGAGTTGGATTCTCCAACTTCAGCAAATTTTTTAATGAATTTAACAATTGCCCAATCATTGGTTTGGTACTGATATGTAACATTTGGCGACCAAAGACTGGGTTTTTGTAGTCTTTAACAGAAAATGGATGATGTTGTGAGTAGACTAATTCATTCTTTTTCATTATGTGTTGATTTTTATCCTATTTTAGTCCATGAACCAGTGTGTGTTTTGAATCTTCTATATTGTCATAGCAAGAAGAGTCTGTTACAGCTGCTATTAGATCTAGATTATCTCTTATTATCTGGATTTTGTTTTTAAAAAAATTCTGACTATTTTGTTGATCTTATCTCCCCCCCAATTAAAATCCGAACTCTAATCTTATTTTTCCTACATTTATTTTTTTATTCTTTTGTATATCGTTCAGCAGAATCTTTAATATTAAGCAAGTGCTCATTCTTGTACATTTTTTCGTGACTAATCAATGCCCAAGGCTCAGACAAATGCCAAACATAGTCAGGTTTCTACCTTGGTCCTTGTGGTTGGAACTGTTACAAGTCTGGAAAAGGAAAACAGAGATGGAAATATGATGGATGTGTTCTGCATCAATCATTTATATATCTCTTGATGGAGTCCATCGTTGCCCGGTATTTTGAAATTAATAATTATTCGAGCTACATCTGGACCCCACATCTCCATATATTTTGTCGGCAGTTAAATTGCCTTAAACCTGCCCTTAACTTTTAATTCAATGTAGTTCCTGCCCTGTGATTGAGACCTCCCCTGTTACAGGTTGTCTAGAAATGTTGGTAACAGAAGCTGTAAAAGTGCATTAGGCTTCATACTCTAAAATCTCGAGTTAGAAATGTGAATTCTCGAATAAAAAATTAAACAACTCTCCTGCTTTAAGTTTATTTATTGAGTCTGGTTGTTGCTTCTATAGGCATTGACTACTAACCATCACGAATAAGTGAAGACCCGTGAGAGAGAGAGAAGATGACGATGATTACTGATTCATTATGACGATGATGATGAATTTTACTATCATTCACCTCAACTGCAGATCCTGTTGGACTGAGTTTTTTCAATTTGTTTGTTGTCCTGATTTTTTTTTATCTTTTCTGAATAATAAGGAAAAAAACTGGGTCAAAATAAAATGCCATTGTGGAGTTTTATCAGGCAGGGGTCCAATATTTTCTGAATCCTAAAGTAAGGAGAAATGTTTTTAGTTTCCTGTATTACCAACATATTCTCTTGTTCCTAAATTGTTATATTTTAGTCAATGGAATGCTTTAACATATTGATATGGTACAAGATATATAAAAACAATGTTTCATCAACGATTTTTCAATTGCGGATACACATTTGCAGCTAGCCTTCCTAGTCCAATCTGCCTGCCTTGCTTGGCTTTTAGCTTTTGGTATTAGTGAGCTAGCTTTACATTACTCATCTCAGTTTTCATTATAATAGAACAACAATTATGAGCGTAGGACCGTGGGTAAACTCCATAATAGAAATTGTTGCATAGATATCTAATGGAGTACATGTAATATATATATAATTGGACACCCTGCTTAAGAAGTGGAATGCATTAGTTGTTTGCTCTTAGATTGGGCAGTAAGAGTTAGAGAAGAGCAATTCAATCAATCATAAAATTAGCGTTCCTAAGACCAAAGAGTCGTGCGAAAAAAGGGAGAAGCTCTGTGTTCTTGGTTACTATTAGTTACAAATTCAATGTCATTGAAGTTAGGGATTAGGATAATTGAAGAAATTTTGACTGAATTTTGATGTAAAGAAGAAACATGATCGAATAATCATTCCATGATAAATTTTTGAAAATTATTTTTTATTTCTTGAAAATACTTCGTTTCTTGGTATTAAAATAAAGGGTAAATTGCATTGACCCTCCCCGAGGTTAATTAACAACAGAGGCAACACCCTTCAGATTTTTGAAATTGCACTGACTTCCCTTGTTATTCTTGTTGGAAGAATTCTGTTAATCAAAAATTATCTTTTGCCTTTTTACCTTACAATCAACTTTAAGATTTCTTAAGGCAATTAATAAAACGGGAAATTGGTGGACAATCCAATTTATAGGCCGTTTACTGTTTTTTATCCAGTATAGGATTTTTTAACAAGCAAAATCCATTCTTATAAAAGTTTTAACGCGCAAGGTCCTCTATTGATGCGTGTAAGATTTTTTGGAACAAAAATACCCTAGAACACAGATAAATTTATCTGTACAGATAGATAGATAAATAAATTTATTTTGGACTCATACAGATAAATTTATCTATTTGTATTATCTGTTTGATATCCAAACAGATAAATTTATTTATCTTATTGTAAGCACGTATAAAGATCATAGATAAATTTATCTGTCTTATTGTAAACACGTATAAAGAACAGATAAATTTATTTGTGTCTTTTCAAAATATGTATAATGAATACAGACAAATTTATCTGTCTTTTATTGAAAGAACTTGTAAAAAAATACAGATAAATTTATCTGTCTTATTGTAAGTAGTATAAAGAACACAAATAAATTTATTTGTGTATTTTCAAAACATGTATAAAGAATATCGATAAATTTATCTATCTTATTGGAAGCACGTACAACGAATACGGATAAATTTATCTGTTTGCATTATCTGTGTTGATATGCAAACAAATAAATTTATCTGTTTGCATATTAAATAGATGAATATCAAACAGATAAATTTATCTGTTTAGTATGCAAAACAGATAAATTTATCTGTTTGTTGTGTATTTTCAGAAGAAATCATACAGTTGGACATTGCACATTAAAATTTTTGTTTATGGATCTTGCGCATTAAAACTTAATTTTTTGGACTTTTGGCTGAAATCCCCTTAATAAAATGAAAAAGCCTAAAATAATCTTTTATTCTAATGTCATTGAGGAGAGTTGTTAAATACATGTATTTTTTTTCTTAATACTAATCAGTACAAATATTTGTGCATTGAATAAAAATCTTTTATGCATAAGGTAAGAAGCAAAGTTAGAATGTGTAATTAACGTCTCTCATAGGAGGCTTTAGCCCCAACATATATGATATCTCAGAGAAAGAGAATATGGATGGCAATTTCTCCCTGTCCCCGCCCTGCCTCTGCTTCCCCTGTCCCGTTTTGTATGACTTTTTTCCGCCCCCATTAGGTAACAGGTAGGGGGTGATATTTGTAATCCTAGCCCCATTTTCCCCTGCTCCTTGATTAGGTAAATTAAATATATTTAATATATAAACATGCATATAAATTTTATTTTTTAACAATATAATAGGACTAAAATACAAAAAAAATATTATACTTATTTTTAATTTTTTACTTCTATTTCTTATTTTTATTTCTTTTTAATTATAATAATTGATCAATATCATTATTTTAATATTTTATCATGTCATTGTTGGTAGTATTAATCTCTTTTAAAATGAAAAAAATATTTTCCGTTATGGCCCCGCTTCTGCCACTTTCCCGATTATTTTCTCCCGCCCCGCAAGTAAACGGGGTGGATGTAGGCCAGTTGGGGAACACATTCTCACCCCAACCCCGTCCCGTTGCCATCTCTAAAAGAGAGCGAGAGAGAGGGAGTGACCAATTTCTGATGACTGTTTACCCGCAACAGGGGCGTCAGGCTGGCAATGGCGTGTGGTCATGATGCAGAATGGTATTCGGGATAAACACCACCCTCCCTGTTTAATTCAGGAGCTGCAGTGGTGTCCACCCTTCAATACTCTCTAGTTCTTGCGCTCTGATAACCAGGACAACATTACATGAAGCTATTGGGTGTAACACATCGCCTCAATTTCTCAGAACAGTCTTCTCTGGAATCAGATCCTTTATGGAACTCGTCACAATGTACTCTTATCTTTTTAACCTTTTGATCAATCTGGTCTCTTTTCTACACTCAATGTGTGAATGACTGAATTTCTGAAATGGGTTTACTTTGGTTTCTTGTAGTATTTGAATAGAATTAAGATGCGAGTAGTTGAAGAAGATTATGAGTTGAGGCAAATGAAATATATGGTTGCGGCTAAGAATTGCTTTGATATATCAATACGAGAGAAAAAAAATTGCTTAGAAGAAGAACTGTTTTTGATCGATCTAGGTTTGCTTTAATCTCCCAACTTTTGATCCACGAATAAGCATTGCTTTGAAAAAAAAAAACCCTATTAGTATTAGAGTCATGATCAACCACTGATTGGATTTAGAAAAACAGGGTAGTAACGGACCGCCTTTCCAGTCGTTAGCTTGTGTCCTCCAACATAATTTTTAGCCACGGTAGGGATGGCTTTCGGGCAAAGGTGATAATGATGGTGGATTTGAGGGAGAGATGGAGGCGGATGGAGGGGGGCGGGTGTGGGGTGACTGGTGACTTGAAGAGAGAGAGAGAAATATAAAAAGGATAATATAGAAATAATACGAGGGTAAAATTGAAAATAAATATAAAAGGTAACTGACATTCACAAATTTTTGTAATGTGAAGCACAAAAGTAGAGCATAAGGGAGGGCAAAGAAACTTGAAGGAACTTGTTAATATTTTCAATTAATCTCAAAAGAGGTCAGTATAATTTACCCTAAATAAAATAGGATATTATCAAAATAGAATATGTGGTATAAAAATAGAATTCTCAATTCTCTACGACGTTTGAGTGGTAAAATATTTCAGGAACAAGCAAATCATAATCTGTTGAATAACGGAAGAAAATAGATTGATGGGAGAGCAAAATAGAAGAGAAAGAAACAAACCATATAAAAATCTCCCAGAGGTTTGTGGCAAGATCTAATAGTTGAACAGTTATTCTTAATTGGGTAAATTACTTTGTTCTCTCCTAAGATTTTTTGCTATTACATCAATACCCCCATGTTTTGAAAATTACATCCCTTCCTAAGGTTTGAAGGAGCAGTATATTGTCGCCTCCTGTTAAGTGGATATCTGAACATCTCTCTGTATGGGGTGGTAGTGGCAGACTGGCAAGCAGTGGAATTGACGTTGGGGGCAGGGTAGTGATTGTAGTGGGAGGGGATGGCTGTAGGATTTTTTTGATGCAAGTAGAGAGAAACCCTGAAATAGCTGAAAGAGGAGACGAGATGTGAATAAGTAGACTGTAGGAGCAATAAAGTAATTTTACATTTTCTGCTATTGTTCCATGACCCACTGTGTGTTTTGGATCTTTCTATATTGTCGATACTCGATAGCAAGAAGAACATGTTACAGCTGCTATTAGATCTCTATTACCTCTTGATTTTCCATTTTTTAAAATAAATTTTTGGTCTTTTTTCTTCTTAATCCCCTCCCCCCCCCCCCCAAAAAAAAAATGAAAACCAGAACACTAATTTTTTCCTCAATTTTTATTGTTTTTATTCCTTTTTATATTGCTCTGCAGAATTTTTAATATTAAGCAAATGCTCGTTCTTTTACGTTTTGTCCCCTTAACTAATGAGTGCTCAAGGCTCAGACAAATATCAGACATAGTCAGGTTTCTACCTTGGTCCTTGTGGTTGGAACTGTTACCAGTCTGGAAAAGGAAAACAGAGATGGAAAGGCAATGGATGTGTTTATCGTCGATCATTTATGTCTATTGATGGAGTTCATCATTGCCTGATATTTTGAAATCAATAATTATTTGGGGGTACATCCAGATCCCACATCTCTATTTATTTTGTTGGCAGTTAAATTTCCTTATCCTTCCCTGAACTTCTAACTCAATGCAGTTCCTATCTTGTGATTGGGAACTCCCCTAGTAGAGATTGTCTAAAAATGCTGGTAACAGAAGCTATAGAATGACATTAGGGTTCATACTCTAAAATCTCGAGTTAGTAAAATGTGAATTTTGTTGGACCCAATCGCCATTTCTCTCATACAACCACTAGGATATTTTTTGTCGTGGCCTCTATTTGTACTCTCACGTCATTTATTGGTGTGTTGGTGTGCTGAACAAATCCACCCACGACAACTATTCAAAGAGTATGCTATATGCTATTTTAGGGGACAATGTAATCATTGTTGATGAGCGAACTTCCTTTTTAGGCCTATCGTGAAAGGTCTTCTACTCGATGCTTGTATTAAAAAAAAGAGTCTAGCCCCTTTTTGAGAGTTTTCTCAGTGCTTTCTAATTCACAAGAAGAGAAATTCTTTTTTCTTGAGTGGCATATTTCCGCAAGAGGAGAAAATCCCATTGAGATACTTGCATGGGATAAGCTTTAATACCGTGTGCTAGACTTTTCCCCTTCAAGAGCTCCACTAGTTAACATAGGAGAGTAGCGTCCATAACAACACTTTAGACGAGGTCCCTAAAATTGAAGATTTTGAAGTTGGTTGGTAAAAACCACGTATTTAATTTATGGGTAAAATACAAATACCTCCCCTGGGGTATTTGCTCAATACTTTTGAATCCTTGAGGTATAAAAAATTACATCCCGCTCCTTAAGATTTATGTTCGTGTAACAAATCAGTTCCTTGCTGTCAAGAATTATAGATATTTTTTGCTTACATTATTAAATAATAAATATAATCAACAAAATTTCCATCTCATTCCCTTCACCTTTGATCCTTCTTTTCTCTAAACTTAGGAGGTAGCTCGAGAATAGGCAGGAAAAGAGTTAGGCCATCAATCACTTTTCTATTTTTTCTTCTCTCTTGATATCCTCTACGCCCCCCCCTCTCTCTCCCTCCCTCTCTCTTTTTCCCAGAGGCCATTGCCACCACTGTGATAGGACTATCGATGCCGGGACAATATTGTCATCACCACCAACACTGTATGCACCTCCATCTCCACATCTAAAGCCACCACCCCCTTGGCTAGCACCGCCTAACAATAGCAACCTAGCGCCACTCCCACCAAACACCAGAAAATCAATTGAGACCCAAACCCAATTTGTTTGGTAACATAACTCAATTTCTCTCTCATTACCCAAAGCGCATTGCACGTCTTCCATGGCTCTCAACTTCTTAGAGAACCCACTTCTCATCATCAACTTCGAGACGTTTTCAAAACCCAGCAAAACAATTGAGACCCCAACCCAATTTGTTGTCAAATAGTCTAAATAGAAGCTTTCTATGGTTTAGGAAATTGGTATTCAGTTTTGCGGTACTGGGAAAGCAATTAGGTTGCAAATTGAGGCATTCTGGAATAGGAATTCTCTAGTGCTTTTGGGTTTCGTAGGGGTTATGGTTTGTGTTTTTCTATCAAGGGTACTCTTTCGAATTGCAAATATCTTTGTTGGGTTATTTAAATCATGTCCAAGTATGGGTTTTATGCCCTTTCTAGTGTTATCGTCACATTTGCTGGGTGGTTAGGCGTTCGGTGGTGGTGGCCAGTGAGAGAGTTATAGAGGGAGGTAGGTGGGTTTGAGAAGGTTGGTGGGGCTGGTTTGTTGTTTTTGGGCGGTGGTGGGGCTGGTTTGTGGTTTTTGGGTGGTGGTGGGGCTGGATAGTTAGATGGTTTTTGTTCGGTGGTCTTGAATTATTGCGTGTTGGGTGGTGTTGGATTATTGGGTGGTCAGTGTGGTGGGTGTTTTGTGGTGGTGAGTGGCCAGTGAGTGTGAATAGAGGGAGGGAGGTGGGTAAATGATGCTGAGATTGAATAGTGGTAAGGGTGAGTGTAATGAGAGATTTCAATCATAACAAATAAGGTTATAAAGGTCATTGATCATCTTCCTATGGGGGAATATTTAATTTCTAATACCTTGAGGAGTTGACTGTATTTGACCAATACCTCAAGAAAGGTGTTGGTAATTTACCCTTAATTTATTCAGGGCTATTAGATCGGGATCCTATCTCAAGTTCTATAAGAGGAAGACATGATCGCAAGGGTATCACTCACAAGTCAATTGAAACTCGTCGTCACATAAAGGAAGCATAACACAGTGCTAAGTGATAGCTATTAGATTGGGATCCTATCTCAAGTTCTATAAGACGAAGACATGATCGCAAGAGTATCACTCACAAATCGAATGAAACTCAACGTGACATAAAGGAAACATAACACTGTGCTAAGTGCTATCCTTCACCAATAACCCCTTTTTTGGATAGAGAGAGAAGGTAGGGAGAAAATGGTTAGAGAGAGAGAGAGAGAGAGAAAGAGAGAGAGAGAGAGAGAGAGAGAGAGAGAGAGATGAATGGCGGTCTATGAGTTCCTTTTATTCTTCTTTTTAAAAATTTTTTTTGGGACTTTTGTCCATCAAGTACTGTTAGGTGATTATCTGAGAGAAAGGATGACAGTGATTATGATCGAATGATGATGTCATTCACCTCAACTGCTGATCATGTTGGACTGTGTTTTTTCGGCTGGGAAGGGCTTTGGACAGGGAAAGAAAGTTGGGTACTTATGAGGGGATATGATCACAGGTGCCAAGATCTAATAGTATACAAATCATTTTTAATTGGTTAAATTACTCTGACCTCTCAGATTTTTGACTTAAACATTAGTACCCTTACGGTTTTGAAAATTACATCTCCTTCCTAAGGTTTCCAGTTGCATTGTAGATTGTCACCTCCTGTTAAGTGGATGTCAAGACTCAAGACATCTCATGCTGTACGGGCTGGTAGTGGCAGTTGTAGTGGAGTCATGGTGGGGAGTGGGAGATGATTGTAGAGGGAGGAGATGGTGGTAGGACTTTTGATGCGAGTAGAGAAAACTCTGAAAGTGTTGGAGTCCAGAGATGAATTAGGAGCAATAATGTAATTTTGCATTTTCTACTATCATTAACAGACAAACTTTGACAAGTGGGGTCATTGTAATTTCCAGAACTTCTTGGTGAAATTCGTCTGAGTCATAAACTTCATGGGAGGTCATTGTAACTTGCCCTTAATTTATTATTTATTCTAGCTATTTTGCATTTGGAGTATTTCCTAAGGTGAAAATGGGCGTTTAAGAATTATAGTGGTCAATGTTAACATATCTGATTTTGTTGACCGATGGTTGACTAACGGAAAGGGAAATATGTAACTGAGAATTTAAATACGAGGGAGGTCTCTGTTATTTCCCATGGTGAGGGGACTCTATTGAATGAAATTTTCGAGGGAGGTCACTTTAATTTTCCCTTCATTGTCCAGTTACTAGCCAATAGAAGAGAGAATACTATATGGAATTGGAGTTTGCATTTTCCCCCTTGATACAAAGTTAAGGTTGGTTTAGTTCTACAACTACTGACACCATCAATTCATGTGTCTTATGCTTTTTGTCCAATTCAAACTCACTTGTTGTTTCAAATTTGGTAGCTTTGTTTTATCAGTAGTGTTTTCTTTAGTAAGCAAATCTGGTCTGCCCATCGCTGGTCTCGGAGACTATTAAATGATCGAATGAGCTACATTTGGACTCTACAACTTTCTGTATCCTGTTCTATTATGAGAGGGTAAAAAGCAATTGTTTTAGCAGAACTGCTTAATGTCGCAGGGTACCTTGTGATTGAAGGAGTGATCCTATTAGTTTCAGTGAACGTTACTTCTCTGCATGCATTTTCCAAGCTTGGGAATGAATTTATGGTTTTAATTTGGCCAATTTTCTGTGCTGACACCATGACACTTCAGATTGTTAATTTTCTTTCCTTTTTTCTTTCTTTCTTTCTTTATTTCTTTCTTTCTTTTTTTAGTAGGGAGTTATGTTTCTAAGCTCATAAATTCTCCACCTGTGATTTTTTTTCTCTCTCTTTCTCTTTTGGTTGTTTCTGTACTAGCACCCTTTTTGTGATTATATCTTTTGTTGGTTTTGTTTAAAGTTGTAAACTGATTGGAAGATTTGTCTATGTTTGCTATTCTTATGTTTAATGCCTTATCAAGAAGCTCCTTCAATTATGCGGCCTTTTCTTTTCTGTTAGGGTAGGGGTTGCTTGGAATTGTTCAACCCCAGAGGTTGTTTACAATGGTAATGGTAATGGTAATGGTAATGGCGCTGATGGTGTACTACTGCTTACATAGGCAGCCTATGCTGTTCCAATATCCAGAAGCCACTCAGCAGAGAAGGGTGTCTAAATAAAATCTCTGGCATAGAAATTAAGAAATTTAGCAATATTGCTGTTGCTTTCCTTTTGTTTGTTCTTCTCCACATGACCCGCCTTTTTTCTGCCTATTAAAATGGATCACGTATCTAACAAGTTGAATTCTAGGTTGATATATTCTTAGACAATGTGAAATGGGATGACAAGGGTTTGGCAGTCGCAATAGCCCAAAATGTTGACACGGGAGCCATCTTAATGCAAGGATTTGTGAACAGGGATGCACTGGCAACCACCATTTCCTCACGGAAAGCAACCTTCTACAGCAGGTCACGGTCAAAGTTATGGACCAAAGGCGAGACCTCTATGAATTTCATTAATATTCATGACATTTTTCTTGATTGTGATCGTGACAGTGTAAGCTCTGATCACTTCCACTTAAATTCCATCGTTAATCATGTTCATGTTGTTTGCTCTCTTTATTGGAATTTATTGGACATTGTGTCAGATAATATACCTGGGGAAGCCTCATGGCCCTACTTGCCACACTGGGGCAGAAACTTGCTATTACACTTCTGCTTTTGATTTCTTGAAAAATCCACAGGTTCACATACTTTGCTTCTCTCACTCTTAGTTTCTTTCACCACCATGTTTTCATTTCAAGGTTTTGGTAAGTTTTATTTTTCAGATAAAGGAAAGCAAGATGGCTTTGACAACTTTGTTTTCATTGGAATCTACAATCTCTCGAAGGAAGGCAGAACTGTCAGGGCCCCAAAAGGGGAAACCCTCGTGGACAAAACGGCTATTGATTGACAACAAGTTGTTGTGCTCGAAAATCCGGTATGATGAGTGATCTGTTGGATTTATTAGATATGATTTTTTCCCTACTCTATTCTTCTTTTGAGCCAAACATATTTATATGCTTCAAAACTACCCCCACCTTATCCTTATCAAGAAAAGAGGTGGTGGTGGTTATTAGAGTGAGTGAAAATGATTTTAATTCAAGTTTAGTCTGCTTGTAATTTGTTTTAGTAACTTACATTTGTACTGAGGGAGTGCCAGGTGAGTCTTTCAACTTTGAGATCTTTAGAAGCCTGAAACCTCCATTGCAGGGAGGAGGCAGATGAGTTATGTCGAACACTGGAGGATAATGAGGAGAAGTCGCGGATGGCCTCAGAAATGGCAGATGTGCTTTATCATGCCATGGTTCTGTTGGCACTGAGAGGTATTAAAGCAGAAGAGGTTTTACAAGTCTTGAGGGAGAGATTCTCGCAATCAGGAGTTGAGGAGAAGGAAAGCCGCAGATCACAGTAACGAGCATCGAGCCAATCACCGAGTTCACTAATTTAATAGGCTAATCATGGTAATTTCAATTGCTGGTCTTTGAATGATGCCTTACATCTGGTTGTAATAATTAATTTGTAGTTTATGAATATCTTCATAAACTTTTGAGAGTTTTGGGATGTGACTAGCCTTAAGCGGTTAAACGTTGCCTTTAAAGCTTTTTGCAGTGTTGGCAAACTGTGTTTTAGAAATGTAAGGTGGAAAATTCTCGTGCACTTTTCTTGATGCTCAACCTTGCTATTGGGGGTGTTTGAAAATACTATTGCTAGTTGCTTTTAGATTCTTGTTATTAATTTTAGTTTTAAGTTACAAGTTTTTTTAAATATTTATTACTTTTACAATTTATAATTACTTTTTTTAAAATATTCACAACTTTTATAACTTATAATTATTTTTTTTATATTTCAGCTACAAGTTACAATTTTTATTAAATATTTATTTTTTTACAAGTTACAATTTATAAGTTATTAGCAGTAGTTTTGACAAATTTCACCATTACATGTGAATTTGTAATTTTAGTTTTTTTTTTTATCATAACGAAAGAGGGTTGTCCTTGTGGCGTGGCCTTGTTATTATGTTGGAGCAGTGGTATAGATATAAATACATTCTTGCTATTAGGGCTTGATTGGTAATTAATTAATTTTTTTTTAATTTTAGTTAGAAAGTTAAATTTGATTTAAAATAAGTTATTTGGTAATTTAGCTTTTAAGATAATTTTTTTAGAAGTTAGTTGTTTGATTAAAAAAATTAGTTTTTTTTGTTTTTTTTTGTTCAAAGCAAACAATTATATTTTTTTTATATATTTAGTATTAACAATTATAAAGTATGCAACTGTTCTCGGGAAAAGCAACTTATTGGTTCTCACTCTTAAGTCTTAAACTCTCAATTCAGCTGTGGGCCTGTGGCTGCAAAAGATGTGGGTGAGGCAGCAGAAAATATTATAAATGGTTGGTGTTCATTTGGCTTTAGATTTTTCAGCGCCCCTCGTTAACGTGGGCTTAGAGTAATTATTCGTTAGTTTATTATCTCTGTGCTGTTTTTATTTAATCATATAGCGAATAATATTTTAGACTGAACAATAATGATTTACTTTTGTTAAGTATGTAAGAAAAAAATAACCTATTAACAAATTAAAACATATTTTTTTTCTGTTCACAAGAATTTAATAAATTTTGAAAACTATTTATATTTTTTTAAAAATAAAAATAATTATCAAATATACTTTTGTTTGCAGTTTACAAAAACATTTAAAAATAAAAACAAAAATTAATAAACATAAAACATTATCAAATATGGTCTTAGTGTTTATTAAATTTTTTATTTAATAAGAATACCATATAAGCAATATTAATATGTGTTACTTTGAGAGTACCAATAAGTTTCCATTAATAAAATGCATAATCAAATGAACTTTGATTATTTCTATAAATAATTTATCTCATCCGTGAGCACAACAAGATTAGCTGTTGAAATCACAAAAATGTTTGATGCAGGCGCCAGGCGAGCACTGGGCACTGGGCACTGGGCACTGGGCAGGCACAACCCCAACCCTGTTTTTGTAGTTGACTCCTTGTAGCCTTTAGTTGTTACCTAGTTTGATGCTCTATTTGGTAATATATATATATATATATAAATATAAAATATATATATTTTTTAGAAACGAAAAAAGGAAAAAGCAATTTGAAACAAAGTGGAGAGTGATGGAATGGGGACACTGCAGGCCTCGTGTGCTCCTGTAGGCACCTTCAAAATTGCACGTTTTTGGGGCCACACCCACTCCAACGCGATTACGCTGCACCTAACGAGTAATTATTCAGTAGGCTTACAAGATATTGGTTCCAGTTGAGATAATTACTCCTTTTTTATTTTTTTTATTGTTTAATTGAATTTTTTATTTTTTTTTTTACTACGAGACAAACTGAAAAACTAAAAATTTTAATCAAAATATTTAAAAAGGACAAAATATGTCAAAATATGTTAATAAATTAAATTTAATGCTGTTTATTTTCGTTTTTATTGAATTGTTTTTAATTTTTTCATCCAACTTTTTTACCTTTTTAATTTATCTCATTGGGACGATTCGAAAAAATAAAAATAAAAATTCAAAAAGAATAAAAAATAAGTAATATTTTTTAAATTTAGCCCAAAAAGAGCTATGATATTTAATTATGTAATAAAAAAACACTCCACGTAAAATAATATTAATCCATAATAGATAAAAAAAAAATCCACTTATTATACATCACTTATTCTTATTTATTAAAAGTAAGTACAGAAATATTGTGATATGACACTCTAAAAGCAAC